>JXTB01000318.1:89414-154330 GCA_002914805.1 Parasponia andersonii | reverse complement strand
TATATGTGTTATGGTCTTGTATTATTCACTAACCTTCCTGTGGATCGACCTCGGTCTTACCAAGTAATTTATTACTTTGACACTCCTGCACTTGGGAAAAGACTTCATTAATTTGAATCAGTCAAGTAGCAGCTTAACAAGGACTAAATCCCTCTCTTACTACTCAATGTGCCCCCTCTTTTTATCGGCCTACTTCTTTATTCTTTTAGAAGCTTTGTTCAAGTAGGCCCTAGCTAACTCCACTTGTTCATGTCATACCTTAGCAAACTTGAATGTCGATGGACTCTTCCCGTCGTAACTTGTCGCTAAGGTATGTGGGGTTATAGGTTATTGACCTATGATTATCTCAAAGGGGTTTTTACTCGTGGACTCATTCCTCTGGATGTTAAAGGAAAATTGGGCTATATCAAATAATTTTGTCTAATCCTTTTTGTTGAGACTTTGTGTTGGCACTTACAAAGTGCCTCAAGTACACCTCCAGCAAGGTATTCACCCTCCCCGTCTGGCCATTGCTTTGGGGGTGAAAGCTAGTAGAAAAGTTCAAATCTTAACCCATCAACTTGAACAATTCTGTCCAAAACCTTCTAGTGAATCGGGGGACACGATCATTTATAATGTTTGACGGGACTCTTCAAAGTTTTACAACATACTTCATAAAGAGCCACGCAGTCTTATCAAAAGAGTAATCAAGTGAAGCAGGTATAAAAGTAGCATACTTGCTACAGCGATCGACTACCACTATAACTCTGCCAAAAGTCCTCTGACTTAGGCAAACTAGTAATAAATCCATAGAGATGCTCTCCTATGACCTCTCAGGAATAGGGAGCAGTTTTAACATTCTGCCTGGTGTTTATTGGCATACAAGACAAGACCGTACATAGACCTCAACCTCATCCCTCAACTGAGTCCGATAGTAAATAGCTTAGATAAGGGCAAAAATGCGCTTCTAACCTAGGTGACCAGCCTACAAAGAATTATAACACTCTTTAATAAACTCTTTTTTTTTTATTCCCCTACTTAGGCACATAGAGTTGGTTGCCTCTAGCATAGAAAATTTCACTGCTTAGTCAAAAGCGTCTCATCTTTTCTTCCTTTACTAAGAGCAGCAAGCTCTTTGTAAGAATATTATTGGCCTTCCTAGGCTTATATTCAAGTCTATAGTTGAATTCTATTAAGAAATCTTGTCACCGAGCTTGCTCGGGACTCAAATTTTTCTAAGTTTGAAAGTAGTTTATAGTTACATTGTCAGTCATGGTCGTAAAGTGAGTGCCCAACAAGTAGTGTTGCCATACCCTTAGGCAATAGATGATGGAAATCATCTTTTTTTCTTGTAATGTGTAACATCTCTCGATGTCATTGAGCTTGCACCTTGGCTTCATCCATTATAAGTATCCCATTCCTTATCTTATGCCTTAGGAACATCACTTCCTCTTGAGCGAAAAACACTTCTCCTTCTTGAGAAATAGTTGGTTCTTCCTCAAGGCCTCGAATACCTTGTTCAAATGTTCTAGGTGTTCTTCCATGGTCTTGCTATAAATGACTATATCATCTAGATAGACTACCGCGAACTGATCAAGGTAGGGATGAAACATCTTATTCATGAAGGTGCAAAAAATATCAAGTGCATTGGTAAGATCAAATGACATGACTAAGAACTCACAAGCATTATACCTTATCATGCATATAGTCTTGGGCTTATCCTCCTCAGCTATGCGCATTTGATAGTACCCCAAGCGCAGATCAAGCTTTGAGAATTATCTATCATTTCCAAGTTGATTGAACAGGTCTTCCCTGTTAAAAGCCCAGTAATCAATGCACATCCTTAGAAAGCCATCTTTATTTTTTTGGAACAACACCGGGGCACTAAAAAGGGCTTTGAAAGGACTAATGAAATCCGCATCAAGTAACTCCTTTAATTGTTTCCGAAGTTCTGCTAACTTCGAAGGGGCTATTCGATAAGGACTCATCGCAGGTGGCCTTGTGCTTGGCTCAAGCTCGATCTCATGATCCACCTCCCTTCTAGGTGGAAGTTTCTTAGGCAGGGCATCAGGCATCACATCTTGGAATTCATCCAAGATAGCTTGCACCTCCGTGGGCAAGTCACCTCGAGATTCTAACTCTTTATCATCCTACTTTTTTAGGATAGCTAAGTAACTCTCATCCTCCCTTCTCAAGCCCTTCTTGAATTGAAGTGCAGAGAGTACATTATTTCCCATTTTTATGGATCACTTCATTAGTATCACATAAGCTTTTCATCATCCATGATACACATAGAGTTGGCAAAAAGAACAAAGAATGTCCACACTGTATCAAGGAACTCCAAACCAAGCACCACTGCAAAGTCGTCCATTGGCAACACTGATAAGTTAAGTTGGCCAACCCATGCAACTAGGCTAGCTTTGACACCATGAGTAACCCCATAGATGGGGTGTGCTATTGAATTTATTTCCTTGAGGGAGCCTCCTTCATTGGACACCGACAAGCACAACCACCTAGCATTCTCGGTAAAGATAAAGTTGTGGGATGTACCCGTGTCAACCAATACTTTTGTGGCCTTGCCATTGATTGTTGCATACACAAGAAGTAGGCCCTTAGCTTGTGACTTAGGGGCCTATTGCATGGTGTTAAAGAGTTACAAGGAACCAACACGTGCACCACTATCTTCCCTATCACCTCCTCTATTGGACACTGATAAGCCCAACCGCCTAGCCTTCTCGACAAAGATAAAGTTGTGGGATGTACCCGTGTCAACCAATGCTTTGGTGGCATTACCATTGATTGTTGCATACACAAGAAGTAGGCCCTTAACTTATAACTTAGGAGTTGATTGCATGGTGTTAAAGAGTTACAAGGAACTAACACGTGTACCACTATCTTCCCTATCACCTCCTTCTTGACTTGGCACTGAGGCGATTAAGGCATTAAAAGCCTTCTTCTTGGAATACTCATGTATCCAATGTGGCCCATCACAAAGGAAGTACTTGACTCTTGACTTGGAGAAGTCATGATCTTCCTTCTCCTTACCCTTATCCTTATGCTTAAAGGAGAAACTATCTTTATTCTATTTTCCTCCTTTTGTTTGCTCTCTCCACTCTTTTCTCCACTACCCTTCTTGTCCTTGGCCTTGGAAGGGTCTTTGTTGATAGAGTAATTAACAAGGCTCTTAGCTACAATAATAACATCGACCAAGTCTTGGACACCACAATACTTAAGCTCTAACTTGGCCCGATTCTGAAGACCATCTATGAACAAGAACAAGGCATCTTTATCTGAATTGTTGGGGACTTTGAGCAAGAGTGTAGTAAACTCTTTCATATAGTCTTTAACACTACCAGATTGTTTGAGGCGGCAAAGCTGGCCTCTCGCCTCCTCTTCAGCATTCTCAGGAAGAATTGCCTCTTTAGCTCTCTTTTGAAGTCATCAAAAGTGGCTATAGTGCACACCCCTAGTTGCATCTCCCTGTGTCTCTGCCTCCACCATAGCATGGTAGTATCAGTTAGATACAAGGCAGTATTACGAATTTTATTGGTGTCGTCTGTCACACTAGCAGCCTCGAAGTACTGCTCGAGTTCCCAGAGGAAGTTCTCAACTTTTTGAGCATTTTGAGTACCATTAAAGGTCTTTGGTTTAGACATCTCGATCTTCCTTGCCTTAATGGTTGTTATGGTGGTCATCCTCATAGCCACCGCTCGCTTGCACAAAGCAAGGTCACCACCCATCTCATCTACTCTAAGTAAAAACATTAGCAAGTTCTCTTTGAAAGAAATCTCGTACCTTGGCGATCTCCAAATGAAGGGACTCGATCTCATGCCTTAAGTCGGCTTCTAGCCCACCAAGCACATCTTTGATGCCACTATAGATCTCCGTATCCTCGGTTTCTAAACGGTCGTAACAGCTATCTAAATCGTCTACTCACTTGCTCAACGTACCCAAGTTGGACTCTAGTCGGGATACTTTAGCCTCCAAGCTAGTCACCACGTCCCTCGACTTATCGCAGGTAGCACCATTTTTTCCTTCATCGCGCCTACGTTTGGAAGCAACAACTTCGACGGGGCCTAGAATTGCAACCATAGTTTTCAAATAGACAATGGAACCACCAAGATACAACAAGCAACCAAAAGCTCTAATACTATGTTGTCACGACCCTAGCCTCAAACTAGACAATCGTGCAGTACTTAACATAGTTCGTCGCACTAAGTCAGCCTATCAACACTCAAGAAAAGGACTTATAGTAAACTTTGAGACAAAGTGGCAAAGGATAAGAGAGTTTGAATGAATGAAAGTTTTGTATTACTCTTAGAATACTTACAACTCTCACAAATGGGACTTATGTACAAATAAACCCAATGGGTCCTTTATTTAGACAAAGCCTAAACTAACTAAGGATTATGATCATATCACATAGCATGATCTTAAAAAGGGTCTAGAATCTTCTTAAATAAAATAGTAATATCTACAAAGATATTTATATAGAGAAATCTAGAACAAGCATGACCTAGATCTTTTTAGTAAGTTCATCCATCATCTTGCCTCTGTCCTAACTCATCTAACACTATCCAGCTTTGTTTAGAGCCTTCTAGGACTCAGTAGCGCTATCTAGAGTCTTCTAGCATAACCAAGACCTCTCTTGATCATTCTAGAAATATTCACTACGTTCTGGGGGTTTCTTCTATCCTTATAAAAGAGCAATATATAAAAAAAATCTTAGAACCATAGAAATCAATATTTAAATTTTAGAAAGCCGAATAAGCGTAACATAACATAAAAATCCTCTTATATGCTCCTAGAGTTAGCGTAGCGTTTTTTAATACACTGTGAAGTAAACTCGACCGGGTTCATTTTTTCGAGTTTCATTTTTCCTTAAAATAAGTGCAATTGAAACCCACCCCAAGAAGTTGTTTTTATATTATGGGGCACCTTGTTAGCGTGGGAAGGGTGAAAAATTGCGAGCTCTCACCGGTGGCATTTTCATTGCTGTTTTTCATCATACCAAGTCAACCAGGTGAGCCTCTTCTGTTCGGCGTTTGTTCTTCTCCCTTTTGAAATTTCTCTCTTACCCTCTCTACCTTCTTCTCTTCCTTTTGTAACCGTACCCTAGCTTGTGGCTTCTAAAAGAGTTCTATTTCAATACCTCTAGTATATGATTTTTACATAATCTTTTAAATTCTGGTGTTTTCATGTTTATTTATGCATTTGTTCCCTCTTGGTTGTTCTGGATTTTAAGCAAAACTTTTTTTACATAGTTCCTAGTCAGATTGATAGAGATTTTCCCAATGTTGAGAGCTAGGCCAAGAAGATCGATGGGTTGTGGCTTCGAACTCTTGTTGAGGTATGTTATCTTTCTGTGTGGTGTATGCAATATCTAGTGCCATCCATGCTCTAATGGGTTATCATTCCTCAAATTTTTTCAGTGGTATGAGATATTCTTAAGCTAATTTAGTGCGATTTGTTATTAACATAAAACTGACTTGTATTTGAGAATTCTAATTAAACCATTACTCTCTGCCTCTCACTGTCGTATGTATGAATCTGGGTTTGGTTAATTTGCTTCTTTTTTTTTAAATCATTTATCATGTTCTATTTTGCTTATTAATTCAATGATTTGCATTAGTTTCTTCTTTTTTTATTTATTATTTTATTTTTTGGGAACAAAATCTCTTGTATGATTCTTTTGACATCAATTCGAAACACAAGCTTAAGAAAACCATTGTTGGAGGTTGAGAAAGCTCATCCAATAATCTAGTCAAGTAGTTCAAAATATTGCCAATGAGATGTTTGTTGTAATGCTTTTTTTTGGTGTCAACTTTAGTTTTCTTTTCTTCTGCCATGATTGTTTAATACAGTTCTTTCTTTGCTGAAATTGAGTCCTGTTTGGATCTTATTTGTCATTTTGACATTGTGAAAGGGTATCTTGCTAGCATCGTTACAACTTTTGATACAGAACTAGGTTGAAGTTGTAAATTTTTCCCATGTTAAGCAGTTTTATAAGCTGATGCAAAAAGACTTATGAACTCTATCCAAAGCACTTGAGGCATCTCAGAAAATGCATTCTGCCGCGCGGAGAAACTTCCAGCTTCAAATGAGCAGTTTATTATCTGTCATTGATAGTTGGAATAATGGTGGCAGCTATGCAAACATGGTGAGATTGGTTGATTGATTAAATAGTGAGTTAGGCAAATTCAAAAGCTTGAGGTGGAAAAAGTCCCAATTTCTTTAATTTGGGTTATAAAGTACTTTTATGATTCTGTGTTTGCTTGATTAGTTGGAATGTTTTGGAGGGTGACTATTTCCCACTCTTGTTATATATATGCACAAGCATGTCAGCTTTCCCTTGCTAGAGCCTGGAATGGTTTATTTAATTTTCTTTTGTTAGGCTGATGTATAGTAATGAATAACAAAAGTAATATAAACTTTCAATGCCTTACTTGAGTTTTAATGTTGTTGTTGTTATTATTATTAGTACAAAGAAAGTTTTTTCATTTACTCAATGGCATAAATAATACACGCACTCGGAAAAATATTATAAGACGAGTGAACCCATATTAGAAATATTATCTGGAAAGATTAACCAGATTGTTCAGTAGACAATTCAACTTCAGAAGTATTATATTATTTAAAAAAAAAAGTAGATTATATTATTTTTTGTAAAAAATCAAATTGATTATTTTGAAAATAGTATGTCTATTTTACGTATAAAATTGCCAAAAAAATAATTATTTAAGGTATTTCTAACAAAATATAAAAGATCAATACATGCCCAAGTGCACCAAACACAACTTTTAATACTTCCAGGAATTATGGACACAACTAAACACAGATTTTCAGGTTCCTAGACTATATTACTTTCAACCTTCTCATTAATCTTAAAACTTGGAACTTCCTATACCAAGCGGTCGTAAGAATGAATACTTTTTTTTTCTTTGACAAATTGGATGCAAGACACAAAAAAGACGAAGTTCCTTAACTTGCAGAGAAAGATAAAGAAAAATGTGCTTTCGACATTGTGCGAGGGAGTTGGTCACTTGTTGCCATTTAACATAAAATAATTAGGTCATTTTGAAGAGTCCTTCCTTTACGTTTTCTTTTCCTGACCTCAGAATTGTAATATAAATCCCCATTTGTTGTTTGGAAAAAACTCCTCTAATGTGTGAATAGACCAAATTCGTATGAACGTAATAAATCGTTCACGGTAGTGCTTGAACTTGCAGTCTCTTGCTTTAGAGTCTTTAGAACCGTATTTACTAATTCGCATTGAGAGAAAGAGAATTTTTGTGAAACACCTCCTTCCTGTTTGGTGAAATTACTTCGAGGCGCATCTTGAGAGTGGATCTAGGAATCATGTTTATAATTCCGTCTGTGTTCATGTCTAGTTTCTATATTTATGTGGTCTAGTATAATGTTGATCAAACTTTGTTTTCTTGATTAATATGTTTATAATCTGTCTATGTGTTTTTGTTTCTTTTTTTTTTTCCTTAGTAAATACGCCTCTAACTCTGTCTGTCTATGTGTTTTTGTTGGTGGTGTTGTGTTGATCAAACTTTATTTTCTTAATTAATTGAGTAATACTGAGTATTTGATAAGGAAAAATTGTTCTATATTTATTTAAAGGTTTTTCAAACACCCTTTATGCAGAAATATATCGCTAAAGATGACATAGATGATCAGGACATTCCTGTCCTTTGTCAGTCTAAATCTAACACACAACCGCAAGTATACAGGTCGCAACAAGTAATATAGAGTAAGAGAGTATCGATCCCACAAGGAAAACTTGATTTACAAATGCTAAGTACTAACCAAAACTAGCTTCTAATTTATCCAAACAACAATATTTGATAGTTTTGTGCAAGAATCAAAATGTAAATAACAATGTAAAAGGAAAAAATGGAGAATGAAACTAAGCAACCATGATTTGTTCTAAGAGCAATAATAAGGAACCTAGGGATGCAATCTACCATCTACCTTCTCAAACTACTAGTTTTCCTCAAAACATAACTATCCTTTTAGAATTGACAATTAAGAATCTTAATGTATTCACAAACTCATTTCCAAGATATGAGTGAAAATATCTAGACAAATTAATGTTACTCCTAACATAAAATGATTAGATTCATTAAGATAATAAGGAACCTAGGGATGCAGTCTACCCTCTAACTCCTCCAACTACTAGTTTTCTTCAAAATACAACTATCCATTTAGAATTGACAATCGAGAATTCTAATGTATTCACGAGTTCCTTTCCAAGATATGAGTGAAAATATCTAGACAAATGTTACTCCTAACACAAAATGACTAGATTCGTTAAGATAATAAGGAACCTAGGGATGCAATCTACCCTCTAACTTCTCCAACTACTAGTTTTCCTTAAAACATAACTATCCATTTAGAATTGATAACAGAGAATCCTAATATATTCACAAGCTCATTTCCAATATATGAGTGAAAGTATCTAGATAAGATAATGTTACTCCTAACGTAAAATGACTAGATTCATTAAAATAAGTAATTCTCATATAAGGTTAAATAATTCACGTAAATATATTTCTATCTTATGCAAACTCACCCTATACTAGGCAATTTTATATGATTCTATTTACGTCCACACCTATATTCTCATTCCCAAGTTTAGATTTCACAACACAACTCTATTTAATAGCCAATTAAATAGATGTATTAAACTCAAGATAGAATAATCAACTCAACAAAAGATTTCAAGAACAAATGAGGAATACCAAATAGTTAGATTACATTAGAGGTTTGATGGCCTCCCTAGAAATGAAGTTTAGCTGATGTTCAGATAAGGAAAAAAACAACAATAATAATGATATAGCTGATACACGTCCATAGCAGAAAAAACAAAGGAAGAAACAAGGAAAAGATAAAGAAAACTCTTTGATGCTTGTTCAGTCCGTTGGTCTCTTCCCGAATCCTCATGATTCCTTTTGTTCTTTGATGTTTCTCCTTCAGAAACTCTCTCTAACTCTCTCTAACTTTGGCTCCTAGGGTTTTTCCGTCCTCAATCAGATGAGTGTAAGAAAGTTTATATAAAAGAAGCTACCTGGCCATGATCTAGGAATTCTGTAATATCTCTGCACTTTATGGCGTTGCGGCGCCAAATTTGGTACTGCAACGCCAAGACGATCGAAAAGCTGGCACTGTAGTGTTGGACTGTGGCACTGCGGCACCACAATATTACGCCATGGTTGTGGCATTGCGGCACTACAGGAGTATCATTCGGCACCGTGGCACTGTGGGTGTGGCATTGTGGCACCACGAGATAAATCTCCTAGTGCTGCAACATCATAGAGTGGCCCTGCAGTGCCTAGTTCTACTAAGTTTCTTCCATTTAGGCAATGCCACACACTGCTGAAATATTTATCTTCGCTCGCAAATGATCGAAATTATCTTGGTTTAGCTTTTGTTTCACTTGAAAAGTCGAAATTCTTCTCTCAATAATTTCTCACTTGAAATATGCATAAAAAAATAACAAAACATGTGAAAAGAGTTCAAAGACGAGCAATTCTTAAGCTCGAAGTATAGTAAAGATAAGTGTAAAATAAACTTATCAAATACCCCCCAAACTTATGCTAAAGCTCGTCCTTGAACTAGAACAACAAAAATGGGCAAGTAGGAATTAAGTAAAACCACACAAAAATAAAATTAAGACGCACCAACGAAGCTTTTGAATAAGGTCAACCTTATCTCAAAACTTTTTCAAAGATAAATAACTCAAATGAAACTTAAAGCATTATGATAGTTTAGAATTTAAATTTTGTTTGTTATCAACTCTTTGTGTGTATGTGTGTAATAGTTATTCACATTTAACCTTTCACACTCGGATAGTTTTATGCACACTTAAGATACACATTGAAAACTATCTCAATAAAAGTGATGCAGTTATCTCATAAGCCCACTTTTCATGTCAATCTCCACTAATGTAGAATAGCATTAAATCAAAGATTAATAGGTTTTTAATCGGCTTGTAATGCATGGTTTGGGTATAGGTGGATAAATAGAATCATTTAGACTTATTCACACCATGGATGTTTTTTTGCTCAACGAATATAATTCTCTCAAGTATACCACATCAATTTCCCCCAAACTTAATTTTTGACCCATTTTTCTTTCTTCTCCCTTTTTTCTTTAGGAACGAACTATCAATTGGTAGCTAAACTCTTCCTTCAAAGAGACTTTCCTTTTTTCGTTCTTCAAAAACTGCTCACACTTTACCATAAGTTCAAAATTTACTTTCATACATCTATAGTGTGAAGCAGGATAATTTGGGAAATTATTTATTCGTAAGAAATATTTATGGGGCTTACAAAAATGAAAAATGTTAAGAAATCGGCTCAAAGGGAGTGACTAAGGATATCACATTCAAAGGGTAGGCTTGAAAGGCTCAACTGGTCTAAAATGGCCTACATCATTTCTTCCATTTTCATGCTACCTAGAATTTTGTCTCGATTGACCATTAAACAGGTTCTAAGATAACAAGAGACTCAAAATAATTTTCTAAGCCACAAGCATAAAACTACTCTAAGCAATTCAATGCTAAACGCTCACAACTATGTATAAAATGTGTTCAAGAGTTGTTCACAAAGTAAAACCACAAAAGATTTAAGCACACAAATAGTCATAGTACTAAATATTTTGAAAGAGTTATTTCACATAAATTCTCAATCATATTATTGACTATTAACCTCTGAAAAAAGCTCCAAACCACACACAATCAAACAAATAAACAAAAGAAAAAAATATATTCTAAGAATTAAATAAAGAAACTGAATAAACTAAAATAAAACATAAGGAAGACAGTTTAAAAATTTGACTAATAAAAATGCTCATAAAGACAAAGCAGGTAACTGCTAGACACTCCCACCAAACTTAAGATGTGCATTGTCCCGAATGCATTAAACATGAAATAGTAATAAGGAATGAGCACTTACCTGATTGAAAGCCGCTCAGTCGGCCTCGAAGCTATGGTGGTTGCCAAGTTAATCACTTTCGACTCACGATGGTGTCGGTGACAATGCCAAACAAGGATACATTTTTTTTTTCAGGCTGGGTGGCGCCGCAACACCAAAAATGGCACCAGGGTGCCGAGTTTCAATTTTTGGTGCCCTAAAATGGCATCGGAGCGCCAAATTTAGCTCATGAGGTGCCAAAATGACAACTCTTGTCAAATTTTATCCAATCAAGCCTCTCCACCAACACCTTCATCACTTTGTCTTCAACAATATCACAAAACAAAAACTTCAAACATGCTTCCATCTTTATTCACAATATTCTCGGGTTGCCTCCCAAGTAGCGCTTGTTTAACGTTTCTAACTTGACGTAGCTACTCGTAATGGAGGATTGGGTGAGGCAATGGGTGATTTAGTTCGATCAAGCTCTCTTCATGGGTACTCTTTGAACTATTGAATGTTCACCTTGATTCTACTAGTTGCACCACATGGAGACACATTAGTTTCTTTGAATGGCTTTGACCATCTTGCCTTGAGCTTGCCCAGGAAGAGTTTTAGACAAGATACACCAAGCACATCTCTTGGTCCTGGTTCAAAGTGATGATCACCATGCTTCTTCTTCTTTGTTCTCCTCTTCCTTGTATCCTTCTTATAAGGCTTATGGTGATTGGAGGAGGACAGTGGCATCTCAATGACTTCAATTGGTGGAATGGACTTAGTCGAATACTATAAGGCTTCCTCCACATTAGTGCTCCTTAGAGCCTTCTTTACCTCTTCATCAATGATAATAACCTTATGATTGATCAATAGAGCTTCTTTTAATGTATTGTTGTCAATGCTCTCCTTCACTAAGTCTACTCTGTAATATTCATCAATGTCACTACGAGACCTCTTTGAACATATTGAAGGATATGACTTCATCAATCTCCCTTGTACACATCAATGACTGTCCTCCCGATTGCTAAAAACAGTTTTTCATGGATAATTGGAAGATTTTCATCTTTCTCAATGTCAAGAACAATGAAATCTATTGGGAAAAACATCTTGTCTACCTTCACAAGGACATTCTCAGTGATTCCTCTTGGATACTTGATAGACCTATCCGAAAATTGGAGCATTGCCGTAGTTGACCTTGTTTCACCCAAACCAAGTTTTGGAAAGATAGAAAATGGTATTAAATTGACACTTGCTCCCAGATCACATAACGTCTTACCGAAGAAGCAGTCACTAATAGTGCAAGGAATATTGAAGCTTCCCGGATCCTTGAGCTTAGGAGGAAGCTTGTTTTGAAGAATAATGTTACACTTCTCCGTGAGAGTGATAGTCTCATATTCCCCTAATCTCCTTTTCTTAGAAAAGATCTCCTTCATGAACTTTACATAGCTCAGCACTACTCAACTGCCTCAGCGAAGGGAATGCTAATGTGTAGCTGCTTAAACACCTCCAAGAACTTGGAAAATTTTCGGTCAAGCTTCTTCTTTTGAAAACGTTGAGGAAAATACAATGGTAGATTATAAGGGAATACCTTTGATGTTGAGGGATTATCAACATCGACCTCTTCAATTAGCTTCTTTCCATCATACCTTTTGGCTTGTTCTTCCTCGATAACTTCTTCAACCATTGGCTTTGAGGGTGAAATGGGCTTCTCAATATTTTTCACTAACTCCTTCCCACTTCTCAATGTGATGGCATTACAATGCTCCTTGCCCTCGTTTATTGGATTCACTTCAGTATTGCTCGGTAATGCTCCTTGAGGCCGGTTGGTAATGGCATTGGCTAGTTAGTCAAGTTGTGTCTCCAAGATTCTCATAGTGGCTGCTTGATTTTGGAGGTTGGCTTCGTTTTTTGTAATGTACTACATGAGTATCTCCTCCATAGACGGCTTTTTCTCTCGTGGTGGTAGCTTTTGACTCTCAAACCCTTGATTGTGCATTGATCTAGCATTAGAATTCTACCTTTATTGGTTCTGGTTACTCTAAGAAAAATTAGAATGGTTTCCCCATCCAGGATTGTAAGAGTTGAAATAGGGATTGTTGCGTTGATTCTGAGTGTGGTTCTTCACGAAATGAGCGCTGACTCCGTACTCAAAGGGAAATAAGAGCTTAAGTGGTTGTCACCAAAAAGCTCACAAACTTTCGCTGAGTTTTACATTGCATGTACTCCATGGACTGTCATAGAATCGATCTTCCTCATCATTGACTTCAAATTCTTGGTCAATACACTAACTTGAGCAGTTAATGAAGAAATAACTACTAGCTCATTGATACTTGCAGCTCTCCTTAGATTGACACACTCAGCAGGCCATTGGTAGTTATTTGCCGCCGTTTCTTCTAATAACTCGTAGGCATCATCTCTTGATTTGCCTATTAATGCACCACCAACTACGGCATTTACAATGGTCCTCAAATGACCTGTCAAACCGTTATAGAATGTTTGCACAAGTAGCCACTTGTGTATCCCATGGTGTGAGCACTTCCTCATCAACTCTTTATAGCACTCCCAAGCCTCATACAAGGATTCATTATCAAATTGTATGAAGGAAGTGATGTCGTTTCTCAGCTTAGTGGTCTTGGCTAGAGGAAAGAACTTAGCAAGAAATTTCTGAGCTAAGTCACCCTATGTAATGATGGATCCTGAGGGTAAGGCATTCAACCAACACTTAGCTTTATCCCGCAAGGAGAATGGGAACAACCTCAAGTAAATGGCATCCTCGCTAACTCCATTATGCTTGAATGTGTCGCATATATCTAAAAAATTCATGATGTGTTGGTTAGGATCATCACTTGCTAAGCCACCAAATTTACACATGGTTTGCACCATCTGAATAATTGTCAGCTTCAACTAAAAGTTGATGGCGTTGATAGCTAGCCTCCGAATTCTAGGACCAAAACCTTTAAGGACAAGAACCACAAAGTCCCTCAAAGGTCTAGTATTCTTTCGGCCTCCCATGGCTTCTTGAGGGTTGACTACTTGGCTCCTTTGTCTTCAGATTTCCCTTAAGATACGCTCAATCTCAAGATCATATGGTATGAATTTTGCTGCACTCCTAGTGCATCTCATATAGCAAAACACAACCCCTAAGATCCATGACAAGAACAAAAAGAAAAAGGTTGAATTAAATCGAAACTAGTAAATGGTAGTATTAACAAGTAGTAAATCATTGTACTCTCTAATAACGGTACCAAAAACTTGTTGGTCTATTTCTAAAACACAACTGTAAGTATACAAATCCCAACAAGTAATATAGAGTAAGAGAGTGTCGGTCCCACGAGGAGTACTTGATTTATAAATACTAAGTACTAACTGAAACTAGCTTCTAATTTATCCAATAACAATATTTGATGGTTCTGTGCAAGAATCAAAATGTAAATAACAATGTAAAAGGAAAGAATGGAGAATAAAACTAGGTAACCATAATTTGTTCCAATTACTAGTTTTCCTTAAAACTCAACTATCCATTTAGAATTGACAATCGAGAATCCTAATATATTCATAAGTTCCTTTCTAAGATATGAGTGAAAATATCTAGACAAGTTAATGTTACTCCTAACATAAAATGACTAGATTCATTATGATAGGTAATTCTCATACAAGATTGCATAAGTCACATAAGTATTCCTATCCTATGCAAACTCATACTATACTAAGCAATCTTATGTTGTTCTATTTATGTCCAAACATATATTTCCATTCCTAAGTTCATATAGATTTTACAACACAACTTTATTTAATGGCCAAGTAAATAGATACATTAAACTTAAGATAGAACAATCAACTCAACAAAATATTTCAAGAACAATTGAGGAAAATCAAATAGTTATATTACATTAGAGGTTTGATTGCCTCCCTAGAAATAGAGTTTAGCTCATGTTCATATAAGGAAAAACACAACAACAATAATGATATAGCTGATACACGTCCACAGCAGAAAAACAAAGGAAAAAATAAGGAAAAGATAAAGAAAAACTCTTTGAAGCTTGTTCAATCTTCTAGTCTCTTCCTGAGTTCTCGTGATTCCTTTTGTTCTTTATTGTTTCTCCTTAAGAAATTCTCTCTAACTCTCTCTAACTTTGATTGCTAGGGTTTTTTCGTCCCCCATCAGATCCAAGGGTTGGCACTGCAGCGCCACAGGAGTATCACCTGGTGTCAAGGCGTCGTGAGCATGGCACTGCGGTGCAAAGAGATAAATCTCTCGGTGCTGCAACTCCAGTTCTCTGGAATTTTTGGCACTGTGGCACCAATTTGGCACTACAGCAGCTACTTCTGCTGAGTTTCTTCCATTATGGTGCTGCTACACATTGCTGAAACATTTATCTTCACTCGCAAATGATCAAAATTGCCTTAGTTTAATCTCGGTTTCACTTGAAAAGATGGAATTTTTTTCTCAATGATTTCTCATCTGAAATATGCATCAAAAACAACAAAAACACATAAAAAAATCTCAATGATGAGCAATTCTTAAGCTCAAAAGTATAATAAAGATAAGTGTAAAATACACTTATCATCCCTATGTTGACTATAGATCAAAACATTTTAATACTTTTAAAAAAAGTCGTTCTTAAAAAAAATCACAAATAAGGTCATTTTGGCCCAAATCATGTCCTTTTCTCAAAACACTGCAATCGGTACTAGGTTTCCACTTGGGAACTCCTGAAAGTGGAGTTACAAGGTCTGAATCTTAGGGACGCAAGAAAATCCTTTAGGGTGTTATGGGATCCACAGAGTATAATACAAATGAATAGTGAATGCCTGTGTATAAGAGCCATAAATCTGTGGGCTAGGGAGCCCAATGGAGACTTGAAGTAGGGATGTTACAATAATCCTTTTCCATTTTCCAATAATCCACTTGCTTTATTTCAATGGGCTAAAAGTCATAGATATTATACCTTACATAAAACTCAAAAGTAAGCAGACCATAGGTCAAAATATTTTTGACACTTCTATAAATGTCATTCTAAAAAAAGTACTTTTATATAAATTCAAGTCCTTGGTCTAAAAAAAGGAAAAATCCCAAATGGGTTGAAATTTTTGAGAAATCTTGGATTCTTTTAGAAAAATACAACTCTTTAGTAATATTTAAAAAATACTATTTTTTAAAAAATGGTACTTTTTAAAGGTACTCGAGGTAACAAATTAAATTATTTGAAGTAATTAAGAGTTACTTGAAGTAACTAAACTGATTACCTCAAGTCACTTGACCAATTTTCTCTACTAACTCATCAATCAATGAAAAATAATATTTTTGAAAAATGATATTTTATAAGAAAAGATAATTCTGGGATTGTTCAAAAACTTTGCTAACTCAGGACTTTCCAATTTTTTTTAATATAAATTTTACCATAACAAATCAAATTTTCTCAAAAACTTATGTTGGCTCAAATTAGTCCTACCTATATCCTTTCTCAAAACACTACTATCGAGGTCCATTTTCAAATAATCCACTTACCTTATTGAGAAAAAGACAATATATGACTAATTTGAGCTTAAATGCCTTTTTTTTTTTACATTTTTTTTTAAATAACATTTTTAGAAGTGTCAAGAACATAGTGACCTATGGTCAAGAGCTTTCTAACTATAAAAAAGTTATAAATAATGATTTTCTCATAGTCAATAAGCTCTTGACCATATATCAAGACGTCCTTGATATTCTTAAAAATATCATTATATAAAAAATGCACAAAAGTCATTTTCGCCCAAGGTAGTTCTAACCATATCATTTTGAGAAAATGACATGGATAGGACCAATTTAGTTCTCTCTCTCTCCATTCTCTATTTTTTCTCAAAATTGAAATAAAAAAAAAACCCACAAAAAAGGGAATTAAAATAAGCAAAAATCGTTGTGGAACTAAAAAACGATTTACCAAAGTTAGTATTTTAGACCTTCAATTTAGTTTTTTAGATATTCAACATATTATTATCATCTCAACGAACCAAAAAAGTACCGAAATGGCTAAAACCCGTTATGTCAAAACTTTGCATCGAGATCGAGAACTCCAACGAAGAAGAAAAAGGCAGTAGAAGAGAAAAAGACCCAGTGAATCGGCTGATTAGAAAGGAAAGAGGCCGATAGAAAATGATAGAAAGATTCAATTTTTTTTAGTATCAATGCAAAAATCCTTGTTTTTTTTTAGTTTATCTATGTTTATTTCTTTGTGTCATGGAATGGGATTTTGTGTTCAAATTTTTGGTAGATTTGTTTCTGTTCGTGTCATTTTCTCATTTATTGTAGAAAAAATTTTGGGTGAAACCCTTTATGGGATTTCTTAATTTGAGATCAAGTTCTTCTTGATCCCAAGTCAAGTTCTTCTTAATCTTCCTTGGGTCAAGTCACACTTGACCTAGAGTCAAGTCACACTTGACTTGGAGTCAAATCTCACTTAACCCTCATTTGTATGATTTAACTTAATATTTTGTTATTTTCCAACGGAGATTGTAGGATGCTTGTATGAAATGCGCCAAGTTCATGATGTCCGACAAGCTTATTGCTAAGTTCACGACAGAAAGGATGGAATACTTTCATCATAAGCTTGCATACAAGTTGTATTATCAAACATTGCAAAAAAGAGGAGTTGAAACTGACTAAAAGGAGTGACCCAATTTCTAGGAGAAAGACAACAATTTATTTTGTATATATGTTTTAGATATTTTTTTTCGTTATTCACATCTAGTTTTTATTTTTATTTTGTTGTATTGGCATAATTATCATATTATCTATGATTATCTATTTAGCATATTTTTCAGTTAAGTTCAGTTCATTTAATAAATAATTTGTTAATTACCCTAGTTCAAAAATAACTTAATCCTAGGGTTAAGAACAACTGTATGGGCTTTAAGGTAATAGTATATTAAAGTTACCTTCGGTCAGATTGTCTTTTTATTTGCACCTTTCCTCAAATTATTCTTAAATTCATGCCAAATTGTTTTTGAGAAAACTTATAAATTTAAGAACATATTACATATAACATCGTGATTAAGTTTCATATCAAACTATACTTTAAGTACTAAGGCCATGAACCCTACTGAAAATGTACTTTTTGACCTCGGGTCAATAATATGTTAACCCAAGTCAATCAATTCTTGACCAAAAGGCTAGAAAAACTTGACTCCAACCCAATAACTTCTTGACCCTAAATCAAGAACTAAGTCAAAAAAATTTATCACTTGTGGTCAGGAAGTTCTTGGCACGAAGTCAAAAACTTCCTAACTTAAAGTCAAGAACATTCTGACCATAGGTGAAAAACAGGTAAAATTTTAGTATTAGCACTAATCTAGTTGTTGGGATTTCTTTCAGACTATAATTTTAAAATTTATCTCAACTGAGTCTAAATTAAATGAGTTCTGCATAGAAGGTCTTGTTAGTGAGCAAAGCATTTACCATGTCCACAAAATATCTCAAAAACCATATCCTAAGATAGAATAATATCTTTCATGGTACATAAATTGGTATATTTAATGAATAAAGGAGAAATGACTTCCAAAATGATGAGGAGCTAGTTAAAATTGACCTCAAATATCAGTATCATATTGACCAAAAGTCAAGAGCATTTTGGCCTAAGGTCAAGTTAATTTTGACCATACGTCAAGATCAGTTTGACGTATGACGTAATAACGAGATCTATAAGATATTAAGAAAAAGATGAAAATACTCAAATATAGAATTTTTAGCTCATTATTATTTAGATCAGTATTACAATCCTCATTCGAACATTATTCATACATTATCAACCATAAAAAACTATTCTTGAAAAGAACTTATTTATTTACCTTTAAAATCCTAAAAACTCCCCACCTATCAATGCTAAACTTCTTTCTAACTAAGTTTTTAATAAATAGTAAAAGGTTTGTTAAGAGAGAGAGAAAGAGAGAAAGAGAACAAGAATACCCAAACTTTCATGTTCTTCATGAGATAGACAAATTAATCAAGTAAGAGTAGAAAAAGTGGTTTCATGTTCATCATGAGATGGAAACTAAACTTTGATTTTAGAAAGAGAATCAAGAAGAAGAAGTGAGAGAACGAGAAAAAAAATGAAAATAGAAGGGAAATGAGGAGAAATATGACAAAATAAAATGACATCAATTTAACGCTCCCACTTGCAAATCCTCACTTTTGGACAAGGACAGATTAGGAAACTTGTTTTTTTTTTTTTTTCTCTCTACCTAGTCCTAAGTTTTAGTCCAAAAAAAAAAATCAGTATATAAATATAATCCTAAAAAAGGATGAATGACCCCAAATAGTCTTGTATCTATCATTTTCTCTACCTTATTTCAGTGGGCTAATCATGGATATTAGGCCCTATATAAACAATGACCAAATCCTCATAGAACAATAGCCCACTATCCTATTTCATCTAGCACTATAGTTTTCACGTGTCATAACAACGGACGACGAGGAAAACATATATCAACATTTTCAAAACACCAATTACTTTACTGAAAGGATTCGAGTCGAAGCTAAGCTTTCTTTTTAATTTAATTTAGTTTGAGATCAGTTAAACAGACTCATATAATAACGGAGAAATACTATATATATGCATTATATATATCAATCCGACAGATTTTAAACATTTATTAGGATAAGGAGGGAAAAAATATACTCATATCCATGTCCATTTCTCTATCATTTTCTCTAATTTCAGTGGATATTAGGCCCTACATAACCAATAATCAGGTCCTCATATAACAATAGCCCATTATCCTATTTCATCTAGCACCATAGTTTCCATGTGTCATAACGACGAATGACGAGGAAAATATATCTCAATATTTTCAAAACACCAATTAGTCTACTTAAAGGATTCGAGCCGAAGTTAAATTTTTCTTTTAAATTTAATCTGAGGTCAGTTAAACAGACTCATACAGTAATGAAGAAAGTTAAACATACTCGTACAATAACGGAGAAATACTATATATGCATTATAAATATAAATCCGGCAGATTTCAAACATTTATTAGGATAAAGAGGGGTGAAATCGATCAAACAACCACACCAATCCTCTCAAATAATAGAAGCTATTTTGTTGACCACTATATGCATGGTAGGTTAAACTCCTATGCTCTTGATTAAAAGGCACGAACTTTATCAACCCTCTATTACTATGTGAGTCGAGGAGTCGGTAGCTCATGTGAAAAAAATCTTCTCCTTAAAAAGCACCATATGTGGGATTCCAACACTATCTCTATTCTTAAGTCTTAAGTACTAGCCCATAAGTTGTATTCATTACAATGAATATATTAAATATGGTTGCTAATTCAATAGGTTTTTTTTTTTTTTTACCTGTGAGTATGTATTTTTATTTTAGCCGTTGGATCACCATCTAATGGTGATCTAATGGCTATAATAAAGTGTATGAAAAGATGTGCATCATTAATGTTTTTTCTCTCTCTTATTTTTTACAATAAAAAAATATACATACTAAATTTTTATCGGCCAAATTGATATCTACTCGGTTGTAAAAAAAAAAAAATTACCTGCTGATTGTTGCCCATTAGATATATATATATATCTATAAGAATATATAGAAAGGAGAATCAACTCGAGAATTGAGCCTTAATCCAGCAGCTTAGGGTTTTTTTTAATATTTTTATTGTATTATTTACCTTTCATGCACTAATAAAGGGAACACATAAATAATGATTATGTTTTCTTTTCTTTCTTTTGAGCTTTTTGCTCTAGTCCATTCAATTTATTTTGGATTTTTAGACACAAAAGTAAATCTTTCTCTATTGACTCAGTACAACAGGTCACGTGCCTCAGGCATCGTGTGTTTAAACAAGTGTATCTATATATATATTACTATAGTCAGTCGTACAAGTGCTAACACGCTCTACAAAAGGCGAAAAAGTGGGAATTTTGAAATGTCTTTTGATGTTTCAAGGAAGTGTGTCCCTACGACGTGTCAAAAATGGGGTGGGACATGTCCCTCTTGCTAAGTCACATGGTTAGTGCAGCTCAAGGGGGGGATAAAAAAAAAAAAAAAAAAGAAATGTACCCCAAATGGCATACCTTCATGAATATATATATATATATATATATATATAATTACAAATATATATATAATTACAAATTTTGCATGACGTGAAGAAGAGCCATATAACATTGTTACTTGTAAAAGGAATGTGGTGTGACATTTCAAGGGCAAAGAATACAAACATGTGAAGTGTGTCAGAAAGAGGGCTCATCAATTGCTATATTAGCTGTCCATTTTTTACTGCAAAAAACCTAGTCATATAATTTGGCACCCTTTTCAATGGGGTTTCAACTTCCACCAAACACCACTTCTTTCTTCATAAATATTAGTGTTTCTCTTAACACTGAAAATAGACGTAAAATCTCGGAGCCATTCATTAATTTCTTTGCATAATTCGTGTACTGTGCATATACATATACATAAATATATTATGTATTTGTACATATCATGGATCGCAGCTTTTGGGAGAGACAACAAACTGGAAAGCCAAAGGGAGCAAAGTGCGTTTGTTGTAAGCTTACATGTTCTATAACTATGCATCAAACATTTACAGGTTAATCATACATATATACATATGTATATATGTGTGTGTGTGTGTGTGAAGGACAAGATATTAAAGCAAAAAAGTGGAGCCTGTTAGTACTGTTTGTTATGGCCCAAAAAAAGCTGATGATGCTGATTTCCTACATAATTAACCTTGAGAGATATTAGTGGATAATGCTACAAATGCCAGAACTTTGCATCATATTCTGAGTTTCACAAGATAGTCATGAAGTCCTAATAGTCNCTATGGATACTCTCTAGAAAGTCAACTGTTTTACTCTATTATTGTCTGCAACAAGTGTGGGAAAAACAGTACCCTCGTATGCCAATGCCATCATGAGTTGCTAACTAGCTAAGACAGCCTGACTATATATGATGAGCAAAGAGCTGAAAAGTAACGGTTGATACCCTTAGTCCAATTTACAGACACTGCATGTCAAACACGTCCATATATGGGGGTTATTTTTCCTTCTCCTCTCCCTAGCTTGAGAAGTCTCTTCTGTGCAATAATTGGACATGCTCAAGATGAGATACACCTATTTGTCATCTTTAGACTGGAACTCATAATCCTTCCCTCACACTCACACACTCCGAAGTCCTAGACCAATTACACTAGTACCAATTGGTCACATGCTGTTCATAATTCAATAACATTTCGCTATTCAACTACAGTACATTGTCAGGTGTATCATAGTTCTCTTTCAAATTTACTTCATTTGTGATGACCGTTTAAACTAAATGTGCTAAAGGGGCTGCTCAATTAGCTTGTAATTATGTTAATATTCTTTTTAGTGCCATGGGGATGGGATTGAGTTTTGTTGGTAGTACTACTTTAAACCGGATAATCTAGGACAACTTTGGCATACTATACCTTAAAGAGAGTTGCTTTGGTTGTAATGCGTATACCCAATCACAGTGGTGGCTTGTATGAGATCCACATGAATAGAGAGCTGTGATAGCCACACACGTGATGGTGCTAATAAACCTCATGCCACAATACATGTAGCAGCAAAGCCAGCAGCCCCTGAAGTGTCACCAACTCTCCAAGCAGAATAAGCGCGTGTAGCTAGCTAGCTAGCAAGCTGTCCTTGCACAGTGACAAAGCCCCAGCACCTAGATACAGAGGCAACAAAAGCAAATGGGAAAAAGAAGCTAAAGGAAAAGACAGGATTAGAATATGAGTACATAAATCAATTGAGACACCCCAACCACCCATCATGTTTGGGGAGCCGGGAGCACCACCAACCTTTCGTTCTAGATTTGACTCCACCAAAATATTTATTCACAATACAAGTTTTTATCATTATGGACTAGTCTTTTATAAAGGCAGACACCAAACCCACGAGGGAGGCTTAACTGTTATTGTTGTTGTATTTTGAGACCATGGTTCCGTGATGCTTTGACCCCACCGTGAGGCAGATGGCTTAGCTCACCGCCTTACCCCTTTAATTGTCTATTGGATAATGTGTTGGTGCAGGATAAGTATGGTGGGTCACTTTTGACTTTGGAGGGACCTAATTGGGACAGTTGGAAATGGACTGGACGTCACCAGTGCAGGGGCATGTGAACTCTTGGGTCCCCAGACAATCTTATTTCAAGATGTAATGAATGAAACATTTATGTCAATATCTGCAAAACTCACTATTTATCTTATTGGACAAAACAAAGCATTTACAATTTATCTTCTAAAGAGTTATTGAAGTTACTTTAATGCTAACGGATGCCGCCTTATAAAGTAGATATGAGAGTCAGGCAAACAATACCAGTCAGTCAACTTATATCATTAAAGATAGTCCCGCAAAACTTCACTTATTAGCCAATTCCTAAAACATTGTGATGCAATTAGAAGTGCATAAAAAAGATGCTGAAGTTCTAGCTCCAGATGATAATGTTAGCTTTGTTTGGACTTTGGAGCTGCACATCCGCAATCTGAATGAGCATTTTTCTCAATCAATAATAGTCACTTTATTCCTCCATTCCTCCTTTTGCAGAGTAGAAGGATTCCTTACTCCTTAGTGGCGAGAGGGCTAGCTAAACTTAGCCTTTTGAAACAAAGGTGACATATAAAGAATAAGTATAGCTAGAGGAATATAAGATAGCTATATATCCATGCAGTAATTGAGATAACAAGATATATTTTTAATAAATATATATAGCTATTTTAGTTTAAAAAAACTAAAAAAGTTTTGGTGCTGACAAAGATTCTTATATCATGCAACTCCATTTACTATGGTTCGAGTTTTACACCGTTTTTCCTTCAAAAGAATTTTGACTTGCTGCAGGGATAGCTCTGGTGGCTATACATTATCAGTACAATGTCACACCGTTAAGGAAAACTGATATTCAGGCATGCTTCACTCTTTTTACAAATAGCTCTTATAGTTTTTCTTTTTTTTTTTTTTTTTGAAAAGAAATAGCTCTTAGTTAGTACTTTTTTCTTTTTTGCTTGAAGCCCTTACACTTTTCAATTGTACTTTTATATTATTAGTTAAAAGAACTCGTAGTTTCTACTTGGAAAGAACCAAAGGGAAAAAAAGAGAAAAAAAAAAAGATTAAGAAAAAAAAAGGATATTCAGGTGTGGTTAGTGGATAGTAGAATAGTCGATAGTACTAGTTCAACTACTCTAATAGGCTTTGGGAAGTGGGATTTTGATTAGGGGAGAAGAAGTTGTGGCCTAAAAAGTTGGGTTGGGTCAGAGACATTCATTTGGGTTTATGATAGTCTAATGATAATCCATCAACCCAAAACCCAACTAAACTAGTGATCAAGTTGAGAGTCCGCAAGTGTGTTCCACGCGCTTGGCTAAGGGAGAAGGAGCGGTTTTTGGAGGAACCAAGGCAGACCCGTTTGGGGAATCTCTTGACAGAAGCAAGAGCGTCATCACATCAATAAGTGAGATCAAAAGAGTTTGGACCAAAGCGGTCCAAAAGACCCCAACAGATATTGTCATGTTAAATGTGATATCTCTCTCTCTCTCTCTCTTACGACTACTGAAACATCTACATGTAGATTCATTATTGTATATCTATAGGTCTCCCAGGTCCTCTCTCTCACTCTCTCTATCTTCCATCACGTGACCTTCATTTTTAAGTTAGAGAAATAGACGATTTTAGTGTGAGAGAGAAAAGAAAGAGACACAACCCAGATAGCCAAAACCATCAAAACTCGAAATCTTTTCTTTTTTGATTTATTTTTTTATAGAAATTTTCTGAGGTCTCAAAATATCTTACTCTACTTGCTCTCTCTCCTCCTTTCTCTGTCTCACTCAGTGTCCCCTAATACCCTCTGTGCGGTGGTAGTGTCATTGTACAAGGGGAAAGTGAGAGTGAAAACAGAGCAAAAAAAGCGAAGGCATCTCTCCTGCCTCTGACCCCTCTCTTTGCACTCTTGCAGTTAGTATTCTCAGCTCTGTTCTGAAGACACTGTCTTTAGACCTTTGTAGAGTGAGAAAGTTTAAGAGAGAGAAAGAGAGATAGAGATAGAGAGTGGAGTCTGTCTGTCTTTGTGTGTCTTGTATTAGAGTCGGTATATAAAAGAAGAGTGTGTGCGAAAATGCAGCAGCACCTGATGCAGATGCAGCCCATGATGGCAGCCTATTATCCCAACAACGTCACTACTGATCACATTCAACAGGTTCTCTTCTTCCCTTTTCTTCTTTTTTTCTTTTCTCTCTCTTTATTCCCTTGTTGCTTCCGCCATTCTCTCCATTTGGTTGGTTCATCTTTTTTTCCTCTTTCTTACGTTCTCAGACCCTTTTTCTCTTTCAAGATAAGATTTTGATTGGTGAGGTTTATTGGGTTTCTGGCTTTTGATTTTATTGCTTTCTATTAATGTTATTCATTATGATATGTGCCCATGTTTTGCTTTCGGTTCTAGTTTTTTCTTCTTTCTTTCTTAGACTTCAACTGAATTATTGTATTGTTTAATGAGTTTTCTTACATGGGTTTTTCTTGTTTATCTGTCTCCTTCATTTCTTTGAAAAACTTCTATTTTCTCTATGATTTTTATGTCGGTGTAAATAATGGGTAATGGGTATTTTGTTGATTGATTTTGCTCATCTCCTTAAATGGGTTATTCGAATCTGGGTTTTTGCTTGCTTATTTGATGTGCCTTATTGTTGAATGATTTAGTACCCTAGTTATGGAGGTAGCTTCTTTAGCTTGTAGTACTCTCGGGTGGTCAATATACATACATATATTTGTTCAATGTATGGGGTTTCATATTAGAAAGATTGTTACTTTTTCTATGGCGAATGCAACGAATGTAAAATGTGATTTGGATAATGGATATTTAGTTCACATGGCTGTTTGTCTTAGCTTAGCTTCGGTTGGTTGCCTGCCTAAAAGCTATTTGGTGTCTTTGGTGGCTGCCATTTAATACTTAAAAGGTTGGAACTTTACTTGCTATTCAATATAAACTTAAAGTTGTGACTGGTGGTTGAATGGTGACATGTTGTACGCTTTAAACCGTCTTTGTACTCATTTTTTTGAAAGTCTTCCTGGAAATGGGGTCTTTTGTGAATCTGTCTTACTTTGACTTGGCACCAAGTGTCTTTACAATGAGATTGCTTAGAAAAGTTCAAACATGGATGTAAATAGCTTCTGTCTATGTGTTGTTATGTACTACCTTTATTTATGAACTAAGTTTCATACCACATCCGGCAAACTCATGGGAAGTGATGTTCCCATGATTGTGCCATGAAACTTTACTTATATGTCGATTTGTAAACAACATGACGTAGTTCACCAAGCCTTTCCTTGAACTATTATTATACTAATTGGAAAAGAGGTTTTCGGGTAATGCTGAGCATTTTGTTAGTAATAATAGAAGAAACAGTATACAAAATTTTTCAAACCTAATGGATAGGGTTTTTGCGAAGGCCTGCCTTTCCCTGGAGTATTTCGGGCTTCTTAGGTTCTTTGCAGTGTAAATTCTTGAATTGACCGGAGAGGTTTCTCCTTTCTGGTTAATAAGGAAACTTTTAATTTCATTCAAGATCGCTATTAACTTTTTGATTGTGAATAATCTGTTTATATTGACTTCTTGTTCTTTTGAAGAAGATGGCCATTTTATTTGCCCCGAAACTTACATTTCTCGGTTCTGTTGGATGTCTTCTCCTTTTCTTATTTTGCATTTATTTGGACATGTTACAGATATAGTGCGATTTTATTTTTAATTGCTTGTGACTTAATTATTCATTATGGCAGTATTTGGATGAAAACAAGTCATTGATTCTGAAGATTGTTGAGAGCCAGAATTCAGGAAAATTGGGTGAATGTGCAGAGTATGTGGTTTTTTAGCTTCCTTTCTTAAATAATACTGCTTTGGTTATAATTTATTTATCTTAGGCTATTAGCGGTGTGCTATTACTCGCTTACTGTATCTTATGATGTAGAATTTCTGCGTTATGAAAATCGACTTTTTCCCTAGTAATGGGGGCGCGACACCTTTGCCAATATCTAATGTCTGATTTTATGTATTGATTATTGAGATTTTGTTGCAATGTCTTTTTTTCAATATATATATGTATAAAGAACTACCGGCCTACACGTACATTCTTGATTTATAGATTGTAATTTCTGTCTTAAAAAAAAAAAATAGTTGTGGAGATTTTGATATGGCAGAAGTTATAATGTCGAATTAGGTTACAAGCAAGTTCTTTTTTTTTCGCATGCTAGTTTTGGACCTTGTTACCTTTTTCTAATTGGTTGTTGTTATGTGCATGTTAACTTTTTGTGAGAAAAGCCCGCAAGCCATTTTTCTTTTTGGCTGGAAGACTGTAACCTGGCATGGTCTTTCTTTTGTAGGATATAGGTATTATAAGTTCGTCATGGTCTTCATGTTTGTATTAGTTCATCTAATCATAAGATGATATTTACTGCAGTGAGTAAAATTTAGAGAAGTTAATATGATTTTGACAGATGCTTTGAGATTTCATCTCAAATTTATGGTAGTGAAGTTGCGCAATTAGCTTACTGCAAATAAATACAAATGAATGCACAGTGAAAGTGATGCCTTGTTGAAATAAAATTTAATCATTGTTATGTTGAAGTGCCAAATGTGGCTCTAATACTTTTCCACTCTATCAGGAACCAAGCGAGGCTACAGCGAAACCTCATGTACCTCGCTGCTATTGCTGATTCTCAGCCGCAACCTCCTACAATGAATGTTCAGGTATAACCTTCATTTCTGATAACCTTGATGTTACGGAAGACTGGTGAAAGAGTAGATAAACTTATTCAGCTAGTCTTTATACACCTTCTTTTATACGTTCTGTAAGCTACTTGCCTAGGCCTTGCTAATTTTGCTGTTTGTAGCAAATTAAATCTTTTGACTAAGTTATCCGAGTATGCTTGTTTAGACTCATTCTTTTAGGAGTTTTCATTTGTCATTGTTTCTCTTCAAAAATCGCTGAAGGTAATTATATGTTTCCTTATGTAGCGTTCGCTATTTCTTTACATCTAAAATACATGCTAGGATGATATTTATTAAGAGAATGATGTTAGAGATAGCACCTTTTTATCATCTTACATGGCATATGAGTTGTCATCGTTCAATTCGAAACCGTTATTGCATAGTTGTGGTAAGTTTCCTTATGTAGCGTTCGCTATTTCTTTACATCTAAAATACATGCTAGGATGATATTTTTTAAGAGAATGATGTTAGAGATACCATTTTTTATCATCTTACGTAGCATATGAGTTGTCATCGTTCAATTCGAAACCGTTATTACATAGTTGTGGTAAGTTCTAAATTCACCAATTGAACGATGCTAACTCATTAACACATTAAGTGGTATTAAAAAAAGTGGGATAAGAGGTAGGGTATTTCATTTTTTCTTTTACAAAATGAGCATGCCTTGAAAAATCCTTTAAATATATGCAATAAACAAATGCTGAACTCTTTAAGAGCCACTTTATGAATTGATGCACTTTAAAACTTCTTGTAGTACCCTTCGAGTAGTATAATGCAACCAGGAGCACATTACATGCAGCACCAACAAGCTCAGCAGATGACTCCACAATCGCTCATGGCTGCAGGCTCATCCATGTTGTACAGCCAGCAGCCATACGCAGCTCTGCAACAGCAAGCGCTGCACAGCCAGCTTGGCATGAGTTCGGGTGGGAGCACAGGACTCCACATGCTGCAAAGTGACATCGGTAGTGCAGGGGGCAGTGGGCCACTAGGGGCTGGAGGATTTCCCGATTTTGGCCGTGGCTCTGCTGGAGAAGGCCTGCATAGGGGAATGGCTGGTGGTGGTAAGCAAGATATAGGGAGTTCTGGATCGGCTGAAGGCCGAGGAGGGAGCTCTGGAGGTGATGGGGGTGAGACCCTTTACTTAAAATCTGCTGATGATGGGAATTAAGACGTAAGGATGATGCACTCACTGGTGAATTAGCATTAGGAAGCTTAATGAGGAAGATGAATCTAGGAGCAGGAGAAAATAGGTGGGCAGGGGTTCGTTTTTTTTTTAAAAAAAAATGAAGCTGCTGCTGTTTTTGAAGGACTTGCATTATCTTATGTGTAAAAACAGTGGTGAGGGCCAACCCTCAAACTTGGAGCATTTGTCTTTTTAGTAGTGTGATAATGCAGCATTTGTGGTAGTCTATTATGTAAATTTGTAGCTTACATGTCCTAGCTCTGATCTGTTCCTGCTCACTTCCTTCCTTTACCGCCACACATTCATTTTTGTGCTCGTTTTTCCCTCAACAATCAGTCGGTACTTGTTGTGAGATTAGAGAAAGCTACTGGACTTTTTTAGATTTACTTAATTGTGCTAAAAATGAAAAATGGTGGCAGGAGAAATGTGGTGTAATATGAGGTAAAACTAAGTCTAATGCAACTATCTCAATCTGATTTGATGTTAGGCTTGTTATACTAAGCTTTGAGCCCTTAACGTTTCTCGAAAGCCCATTAATGTATTACACTTTGTAAATGAGTGCCTTTGGAGGGGAAGAGAAATGGCACGCGAAGTACACTAGACAAGGACTTCGCCAGAAAGAAATCTACTCTAGTAATAAGGCAAAGAAGACTGAATTTTGAAGTTTTTCAAGGAGTTCCTTTTTTTCTTTCCTTTTTCTTTTTGGTTGAACTTAAAAGATTTTTGACGGTAAAGCGGAGGAAAATGGTAAAGGAGTGGTTACTCCTTTTGTCCAAATGTACATTGAACTATAGTTTTTGAGACTCTACTCAAATGTGTTTATACATATTGTAACTTTGTTTGGTTACACTTTTCTATTTCTACTTTTATGTTGTTCTTCCACATGCAGCCATTTGCGACTAAAAACCGAACAGCGTTCACAATCGGCCATCGAGAATATAAAAAAAAATGCCGTATATTTTAACTATATAATATTTATTAAAGCACAGGCGGATGTGACAGTAAGTACTATATGCTTTTCATATGTATTTACAAAAGAATAAAAATGATGTATATACTTTCTACTTAGCTAGTTATCTCAGTTTAATAGTTATGATGAATCAATTATGACGTGTAGAATGTTATAAATAGTCCAATATAGTCAAAATATCGTTTTAACCGGCACTAATATTTTATTGAGAATTTATCTACCAAATCAATTGTGTGAAGAAAAAATAAAGTATTCACGCACTTTTGTTGTATACTTTTTTTTCCTCCGAATAGACATAGTATTAATTTCGGTCAACAAAACAAGAAGTTGTCAAGCACTTCAAACTACACTACAATAATAAAAATAAAAAAGGCCACCATTTAGTTATTTTTTGTAATTAAAAAGTAACATTTAATTGTAAATTATCACTAATATACTTTAGTCACAATAAATTATATTTTTTGCGATCACATATATTTTAGTAGTCACGGATTTTTCAATATTAGTAACAATTAAAATGTGAAATTTTTTGTGTGCCATTATATATTATTTTGGCGTTGTTACTTTTCTTACTTTGGATATCCATCGTTAATTTGGATATTGAAATATTTTTCTGCTTATATTAAAGTTTCCGTTGAAGATCTAAAAAATTGTTTTCTAATATTATAGGGTTAGTGGTAGAAATGGTTCTTGAACTATCCAACTTATGGTTATTTGATACTTAAAGTTCCAATTGTGATAATTAAGTATCTAAATTTTTCGATTAAGAGAAATTTAGTTTTTGGACTATCTAAATTGCAATTTGCCGTTAAAATTTTTAACCAAAAATACATATTAGGAGTATGTGGTAGTATCTACAAATATATTTGAATAATAATTTGAGAATTTTAAACATAAAAATGAATAATTACAAAAAAAAAATTCTCTAAATTTACAGTCTAATACTCTTAAAAAATACGCATAATTTAACTTTCATTCTCTCTAAATCCTTTTATTCAGCTTATTTTTCTTAAATATACTTTCAGATGTTATAATATGCTCTTCACATGTGTTTTTGTTATAAATTTAAAAAATATATTTAATTTAGACAGTTGAAGAACCAAATTATTTCAAATTAGTAAAGTTGACAAAGTTAACTACCACAAATGGAATTTTGAAGTACAAATTGTCACAACTCATAAAGTTCATGTAACACTTTTTTTTTTTTTTTTTTAACCTTCCAGCATTTTATTAAAATGTTCCATTTTCTTCCCCTGTATGAAGAAAAATTAAATCTTGACCGGTGAAATATGACTGCACGTTTTTTCCGATAAATATGGTACAGCAGGTCACGCTCATCTTGTTAATTAGATGTGACCTTAGCTTTCTTGATATATCTTATAATTTTTGTGGCTGAGATATTGAATGGATGACTCTATTGGCAAAATAGGCACGTATGCATACGTGTATAGTACTTGAAAATGAAACTTGAGATAAAATTCAACTTCTTTTCTCTTAATTAATTTTACTAACATTCTTGAACCATCACGTTGAGGTTTTACCAAACAGTCGGTTTGACATATGTATGGTTCCAATGTAAAAGTACAACATACATCGGTTACTGTAGTAGGGCCAATAATGCAACATACATTTGGTAATAATAATAATAAACATATTATATAGAATTCCTAATGGAAAAACAAAGTAGAAGCATGACATATATATATATCTCTTGAAGAAATTATATTTAAAAAAAAAAACAAAAAAACAAAAAAAAAAAAAAAAAAAACTCTCTTCTATCCTACAAATACACAAGGAGATTGAAATTCACCTAAGGCGCTGTTTTCTGAAAGTACTACGTCTGATCTCCAGAAGTGAGCTTGATCATCAAACTGAGCCAGAAAAGGGAGCTCATGGTCATGATCAGAAGTAGTACTAGTAGTACTGATTGAAAAATTTTCATCCAGGTGATTAATTTCTGTAACCATATGATGATCACCTTGTAATACAAGATGATAATCATGATCATCATCAGCTTCTAGTTGATCTTCTTGAGTAGGAAACCAACAGCTTACAGCAGCAGCAGGAGGAGCGTCGAATTCGCCAAGTGTTGTAACATTCATATCATATGATTGAGAAGTATGAAATTCGTCTTCATAAAGATCGGAATTTTTACCAGTGAGTTGTTGAACTATTGCTCTGAACTCTGAAGCATTTTTGGCCTGAACCATCATAGGACTTGATATGTACTTTATTTTGATGGGCTTTTTCTTGGCTTTGTTGGGTTTCTGCCTCTTTAGTGAATTTTCCATTCCAGAGATATCAAAATAACCAAAGTTGGTGGCTATAGCTATAGCTATAAATATGTGATACACTGAATATTAAGGCTTCTCTGCTCACTTTATCATGATTTAGCACTAGTAGCTAGTACTACATATATATAATGCCTCGATTGTGTCATTAATATTTAGTCGTGGCTCGTGGCTATATTGCGGTTTTTTAGTAGTCTAGGTCCTTGACTGATTGATCAGATGAAATAACGAAAGACACTGGAAACTCAGACCCGCAAAGAGACAAATTTGGAAAATTCAAGGCAATTGACCATAGGATCAATATTGATCACGATGAGGGCCCAGTGGCTCGTGGAAACTCATATTCTAAAATGTCTGCCCAACTTTTCGTTTCTATTTTCTTCGGCTACCTTTTTTTTTTTTTTCCTCCTATATAAATAATGAACCTCTCATTTCGTTAAAATAACAAGGTGATCACAACTAGTATATATTATCCATATGGAAATTTCTGTGTTTTCTTTATGAAATTATAAAGCAATCCCAACTTTTCGTTTTTTCTCCGGCTAACTTTTTTTTTTCTCTCTCTTATATAAATAATGAACCTCACATTTCGTTATAATAACAAGGTGATCACAACTAGTATATATTATCCAAATGGAAATTTATGTGCTTTCTTTGTGACATTACAAAGTAATTTATTTATTTATTTTAAAAATTGAGAGGACAATTTGTTGTCATTTGAGATGTTACAACATCATTGTCTGTGTTGATTTACAATGATTCCGCATTGATGATGCAACATTATTAGTATATTTGACCTGACATTTTTGAACGTGTTTTTCCGAATTTTACAAGTGTCATATGATTGAAAATCTATTCAATTAGTTGTGTTTTAATCAGAACTATCAATGATTAATGTTTACATTGTAGAAAAATTATATTCACAGATTTCTTTCTTATTTAGGCTTATTTTATTTAGGATTGATTGTGGTGTGATTGGTAATATTAGTTGGTTAATATTTCTTATAATAGTCAATCTTGATTTTAATCAACCAGATTTATTTGTTTGACTAATTCTATCTGATTGTTGTTTGGACATCTTACAATTTTATGGAAACTATCTTATTATATGAAAGTGTAAATTTTTATATCTTGAGGTGTTGTTTCCTTATTAATTTTTAACTGATTCTTTTTGTATGTGAACACCTTTTATTTGATTGATTTGTACAAAAAACAGAATTTATATTTCAAGTAACAAATCAACGTTTATCTTAGAAGGTTACAAATCTAGCTGTTTAGACAGGACCGATGTTATAACATCACTGTGTAGAATCAGCAATAGTATCAGATTAGCCTTGATTGCGAAAATCTTATCCTTGACTAATCTAATTGACTTCCAATCAGTATTTTATGTTGAAGAAAACGTGTCTTACAGATTACCAAAGATTGGAAGAGCTCAAACACTATATATAAGGATCTAGATTAGAGTCCTAAGTGTGCCTTGTATATTTGAGATTGCCATTAGTGTAATATTTAGTAAAATCTATTTATACTTTGCATTGAGAAACTAGGAAGGATTCTTAATCTAGAGAGTACTTCGGGAGAAGTGCATCAATTCTTCGGGAAAAGATATGTTCTGTGAAATCTAAAGGGAGTTTAGATAAAAGTAATCACATCAAGTCGAGAGGAGCTCGTTGGACTGATTAGTAAATGAGTACTGGTATGTTGTAACATTTAAAAGATAGAGTTTTTTAAATTTGATTGGTATTTATACTCATGTTATTCTTTACTAATAAGTTTTTTTCTCTGGGCATGACCCTTTGGATGTAGACTATCAGGAGATAGTTGAACCGAGTAAAAATATTGTGTCAAATTTTTAGCTTTCAGTGTTATAATATCCATATTACAATTTTTGGCATATTCACCTTTTGTAATTAATCAAACAATTAATTATATTTGGTAAGTATATAAGAAACAGTCGTAATAATTGGTATCAGAGAGGATCACTAACAGTTTGTTTTGTGAGATCTTGTGAATTTTTGACCGTATTTTTGAGATATGTCATTTCTTGTTGAAGGTGGGTCCGTTACACGCCCCCCACTGCTTGATGGTACCAACTATTCATATTGGAAGACACGTATGAATGCTTTCATCAAATCTATTGATGAAAAATTATGGAGTTCAGTTCTTGCAAGATGGGCACCACCAACCACTAAGGATGAGAATAGGAATGTTATTCCTAAATATGAACTCAATTGGTGTTCTGATCATGATAAACTATCTAATTATGATTCCAGAGTATTACATGCCATTCTCAATGGTGTTAATGCTACTCGAAGCAAAATGATATCAAATTGTGATTCTGCCAAAGAAGCATGGGATATTTTACAAGCACATTTTGAAGGTTTTGGTGATATGAAAAAAAAGCCAAAATAGTTATTTTAACTTCTAAATTTGAAGAGTTAAAAATGAAAAAAGATAAAACTTTATCTGAATATTTTAATAAACTATAAGATATTTCTAATAAAGTTTTTGCCCTTGGTAAATGTTTTTCAGATACTAAAATAGTTAGAAAAATATTTGAATCTTTATCTGACAAATTTCAACCAAAGCTCACAGCTATTGAAGAAAGCAAAAACTTTGAAACCATAAAGGTGGAGGAACTTATGGGATTCTTACAGACCTATAAGATGAATATCATGTATAGGAAGAAAGATAAGTCAATTGCTCTTAAAGATAACGCTAAACTAACTGTGAGTGAAAATGGAAACCTTGATGATGAACTTGCTCTATTGTCTAAAAACTTTAACAAATTTTTTAAAAAATGAGCAAACAATCTCAGGGAAATAACACGAGTAGAGGTAAGACCACCCCTCCTAAATCTGATGTTTCAAAAGATAAAAAGAAAGGTAATCAATGTAGGGAATGTGAAGGTTATGATCACATACAAACTAAATGTGCCAATATTCTAAAGAAGAAATCTAAGGCAATGATTATCTCGTGGAGTGATGAGGAGTTAGAAGGCAGCCAAGAAGAAGATGAAACTCATGTAAGTAATTACGTTGCTTTTGGAGTTTCTTTAGTAATAGATAATGTGTATTCTGTGCAGAGTTCTGTAGATAATGTTAAAACACAACTTGCATCTGGCAGTAATGTTGTAATATCAGACAGATTATATGATACTAACAATGATGATTCTGAACTGGATGAAGAATTAATTAGAAGATCCTATGAGAATATGTATTCTCAATGGGTTAAAATTGTAGATCAGAATAAATCCCTTGAAGGAAGAATTTCTACTCTCATCCAATACAAGGAGAATTCCAAAATAAAGATCCAAGAGTTGGAAACTTTGCTGGCTGAAAAAGAAGCAAAGTTAAAAGATATTTCAACATAGCTCAATAGGACTCAAAAATTCTTAAAAATGTTAAATTCTGGAACTGCCAAATTAGATCATATTCTAACATTTTGTAGACTGGGCCAGTTCATCATGGACTCGGATTTAAAAGTGAGAGCTTGAATTCAAAAACTATTTTCGTTAAGAGTTCTATTCCTAACCTGATTGTAGAAATAAGCAGTGATGTTATAACATAGAAGAAATCTCTTGTTGTAACTGCACTAATATCAGTTTCTGGAAAACGTTCTAATGTTGCAATACAAGAATCTCCTGTTATAACATATAGCAAACCTGCAGGATTTCATATCATGAGAAAATGTGGTAAATTCATTCTAACTTGTCATTCCTATGGTGTAAAAGATCACATCAGACCCCTAGGTATTTCACTATGAGAAATTTTTTGGAAAATAATTACTATTCTCATGAAATCCCATTTCAAAAAAAAAACACCAAAGAAAATAATTGATTTATCAAGAAAAACAAGAAAAATTTGGGTTTAAAAATCTGAATCAAATTGTTTTGAATTTTTTACTTGTTTTAGATCATGTGCTACTAATAACTGATATTTCGATAGTGGTTATTCTAGGCACATGACAAGTGATAAATCTATTCTTATTGACTATAAGGTTGACACTTGTGGTATTGTAACATTCGGTGGATTTCCTAAATTTAGAAATGTTTTGCACGTAGAGGGACTTATGGCCAATTTGATTAGCATAAGTCAAATTTGTGATTTAAATTTTAATATTAATTTCACTCGTGATAAATATGTTGTTGTTGATGAATGTGGTAAATCAGTATTAGAAGGCTTTAGATCAAAGGATAATTATTATACTTTGACAAAATCACATTCATGTAATAAGATATCTGTAATTGAATATGATCTTTGGCATGAAAAGTTGAGACATTTGAATTTAAAATGTTGCAAAAACTTACCAATTCAAATCCAGCCCGTGGCCTACCAAAATTGGATAAGAAATCACAAAGTATTTGTGGTCCTTGTTGGATGGGTAAACAGGTAAGATCAACACATAAAGTGATACAATATATTACAACATCAAGAGTGTTGAAACTACTTTATATGGTTCTTATGGGTCCCATGCAAGTAGAAAGTGTTGCAGGTAAAAGTTATATTTTTGTTTATGTAGATGACTTTTCTAAATATACTTGAGTAGATTTTTTAAGAGAAAAGTCAGATACATTTAATACTTTTAAGGAACTAGTTGTTAAAATTAAAATGGATAAAGGTTGTAACATTAGTAAAATAATCAAAATACGAAGTGATCATGGTAAGGAATTTGAAAATTCTTCTTATGCTGATTTTTGTGATTCAAATGGTATTACTCATGAATTTTTAGCTCTTGAAACACCACAACAAAATGGTGTTATAGAAAGGAAGAACAGAATATTACAGGAGATGGCTCGAGTGATGTTAAACAGCAAAAAGCTTATAAATTGGTTATGGGATGAAGCTGTAAACACAGCATAGTATAACGTAAACTGTGTATATTTTCGACTAGGTACAAGCAAAATTTCTTACGAAATTTGGAGAGGCAAAAAACCTGAATTGGGTTACTTTTATATTTTTCGAAGTACTTGTTACATTCTCAATAATAGAGAACAGCTAGGTAAGTTTGATGTAAAAAGTGATATAAGGGTTTTTCTTAGATATTCTAATAATAGTCGTGCTTATCATGTTTATAACATGAGAACTCTTATTATTATAGAATTTGCTAATATTGTTGTAGATGCTTTTTCAGACTTTATAGAATATTCTAAAGAAGATAAAATTCAGAGTCATATGGAGAATACTGATTTAGATTAAAAAAAAAAAGTTGCAACATGACCTGAAGGTACTATAGGGTCAGATAATCATGTCTTAACATCAGAATCAGATGATATAGCATCATTTGAACAGACATCTGATAAACCAACAGTGGATATTCAAGATCCAGTTCAAAAAGAACCTTCTTCAAGGATAAAAAAAAATCATCTCACCGACCTAATCATCGATAATCTTGAAGATGGTATGGTGACTAGAAGAAGAAATATTAATCTAGTATAGTTTCTTTGCATTACTTCTTTAATTGAACCTAAAAATATTTAAAAAAAAATTTTATAAGATGATTTTTGGATTAAAGCCACGCAAGAAGAATTAGAATAATTTTATAAGAACGACGTTTGGACATTAGTATCTGGACTGAATGATTCTAATGTTATTGGAACCAAGAGATTTTTAAAAGTAAATCAAATAAATTTGGTAACATTATTAGAAACAAGGCTAGGTTAGTTGCCCAAAGATACACTAAAGTGGAGGGTATAGACTTTGATGAGACTTTTACCCCTATGGTAAGACTTGAATCTATTCGTTTATTGCTTGCTATTGAATGTCACATTAGTTTTACTTTACATCAAATTGATGTAAAGAGTGTTTTTTAATAGCTTTTTGAATGAGGAGGCATATGTTAAACATCCCAAGGATTTTGAAGATCTTTACAAGCCTAACTATATTTTAAACTTAGAAAAGCATTGTATAGTTTAAAACAAGCTCTTCGGACTTAGAATGAACATTTGACAAGGTTCTTGGTACAAAAGGGCTACACGAAAAGAGGAGTAGACAAAACTTTATTCATCAAACACTTTAATTTTGATATTATTATTGCAAAAATTTATGTTGATGATATAGTTTTTAGTTCTACCTCTAATGATAAAGAGTAATAGTTTATGAAACAAATGAAAGAAGAGTTTAAAATGAGTATGGTAGGTGAATTAACCTACTTTCTAGGTTTACAGATGAAGCAGCTAAAAGATGGACTTTTATTTCCCAAAGTAAGTATGCCAGAAACCTAGTTAAAAAATCTAGATTAGAGTCAACAAAATATATGAATACTCATATGAGTACAAATCTAAAGCTGACTAAAGATAAAAATAGAGTCGACGTGGATCCAACTCTTTATAGAAGTATGATAGATAGCTTACTGTATCTTATAGCTAGCAAACCTAATATTATATATCGTGTTGGTGTATGTGCTAGATATCAATCCTGTCCAAAGGAATCCCGTATTGCTGCTGTAAAAAGAATAATCAAGTATGTTAGTGGTACGGTTGATTTTGGTCTTTGGTATTCCAAAGACACTGATATTTATCTTGCAAGTTACAGTGACACAGATTGGGCAGGTAATGCTAATGACAGAAAAAGCACAACAGAAGTTGTTTCTTTCTTGGAAATAATCTGATTTCCTGGCATAGTAAAAAACAAAACTCAATCTCTTTGTCCACTGTAGAGGTAGAATATATTACTATAGGAAGTTGTTGCACACTATTACTTTGGATGAAATAAATGCTTAAGGACTACAGTATAGTATTGGATATATTGATTGTTTATTGTAACAATACTAGTACTATAAATATATCTAAGAATCCAGTACAACACTCTAGGACTAAGGATATAGATATCCGTCATCATTTTATCAGAGATCTTGTTGATAGTAAAATTGTAATGTTGGAACATGTAGAGAGAGACAATCAATTGACAGATATTTTTAAAAAAGCTCTTGATTTTCCGCATTTTAATTCTTTAAGAAAAGTCCTAAGAATTTGTTCCGTATAAAATCATGTTATAACATCAGCCAAATTATAATTAAAATATTATTTAAGGTTACCTCAAGATATAAAGAAAAAGATGAAATAATTCCTATTTGTTATAAAATTATTTTCTAATAAATAGTTCTTGCTATATTTCTCTTGGAAATTATTTTGAAATATTCATTAGAAAAATTGTGAATTCTTGATTAATTATTGACTAATATGTATATTATCTTAATCTCAATTTCATTATATATACAAGCCTCATGATCAAAAAGAGGTATCTACACTAATGTGTGAAAGCCATCCTTGAGTAATCTGGGCCTATGTATCACAAATACAATAAAGGGTGATCTACTATTTGAAAAGGGCTACCTCAGTAATAATGTAAAAGCTATTGGTTATGGAAATATCATTGCCTAAAAATGTTGTCAATGTTTCTAAATAATTTTTGTGAATAAAGATGGTAAGGATTGTTTATTTTAAAATCTTTTTCTAATAGGAATGATTTCATCAATTTCTTTTGTAAAGGTTACCATTTATAATATATATTGATTCTATAGGCTGCACTGATGTTACAACATGAAATAAACTAGCTCATTTAATTAGAAATTCGGATAAAATTAATTAATTGCTGTTGTTGATAGTTTATCTTTGTTCTCGAGATTTGCTATCATTGTTGTTTTTGATATCTTTTTTGCTCCAAAATTGATTTTGTTTCTTTTTTCAAATTTGATAAACTAAATAGACTCTAGGTTATTTAAATTCCTATTGTTCTTGGTTAATCTCACTCTCCCACAAATTCTTCTCTGCCAATTAAACCTTTGTTCTTCGAAAATTTTCTAAGTATTGAAACAGGTTTGAAACTGGTGAACACAGGGAGTGGCAAGAAGCGTGACTCTCTTACTTCAACCAAAGGGAAATTTTCTTTCTCATCAACTCTAATGAAGAAGAAATCTACTTCTTCCTCATCTGTGGCAAAATTGCAAAAGACTAGTTCCATAGCTAAACCTTCAACTCAGCCTCCACCAGTAAGTGAACGGAATATCTTTATTCAAGTCGAATTTGTTGTGGGTATTTCGATTACTCCACCATCAACACCGATAGTTCCTGTTCATGCTGTTAAAATCTCCAATCTACCATCGATAACATTAGAAGAAGGAAGCTTGATTCCGATTTCTGGTTCTCTCAAAGAATCGATCCCAATGTAGACCAATGTTCCGATATCATCTGTTGATGATGCTACCAAAGATGCAATGGACACTAGCCCTTTTCCTAAAGATGATTTTTCTCCTGGGTATACTCCAGAAAATACCCACGAGAAAAAAGTTGATGATATGGCCAAAAGTTCATCTGCAATTCCTTCAGATGTTCCAACATTGGTTACATATCTAGAGATAGCAATGCCACTATTGGATGAAATAAGTGATATGCCAACATCTCCCAATCCTTTAGTTCCAGTGGTGAATGTCAAGCTAACTTTTCAGAAATCTGTTGATGTGCCTAATGTCTCAACACAAGCCAATCCATCTGTAACCTTTATACTAGTCTCAAAATAGCAATTTGAGACTGATGTCCTAATATCTCCTACAAATCAATGAATAGCAGTTGCATCAGAACTAGTTACAACATTAAAGATAAACAAGAAATCTGTCGCCCAAAAAGTTTCTGGCCAATCTTTGAAGTCAACTTAACCTAAGAAGAAAGCTATTGCTGTCGAGAAAGGAAAAGGAGTATCCTCTTCAGAAACACCAGGTTATATCTCTAAAAACCCCTATTCTCCATGGTATTATATAAAAAATGATGCTCAATCTATAAAGATCTATGAACAATGTCATTTTATACCTGAGAAAAACATAAACTTGAAGTCATTTCATAAAATAGGGGCATTAAAATATATTGAAGATCAAAAGTGGTTGAATACTGTATCGAAAATCAAAGGATTTGTCCTTAGGATGGTCTAAGAATTTTATTCCAACTTGACTGAAAACCTAGACAAACCAGGTTCTCCAGGGTATAGGAAATTTTTCGTCAGGCGTCATGTTATGATTTTTTCTCCTGTTGTTATAGCCGATTTTTTGAACATACGTATTTAGCCATTTGATAACTTTAAGAAAGAATTTTCTCTCAACAAGATAGCTAGTGAAATCCTTGGTACAAAAATCAAATGGTCGAAGAATAGCATCTTTAAAACCATTGATCTAACACTCAAGTACAAAAGGCTGCATCGCATTACCACTGATAGTTAGATGCCAACCACGCATTCTAATATACTGTATGGAGATTGTGCTTGTTTTCTCTTTAATGTTGGAATAGGTGGTCAAGTGAATATGGCACAGTTGATTTTCAACCACTTCTATGACCTGCAATACAATACCACCCCAACCAAAAGATTAATCTTTTTGGTGTCTATCTATGGAGTTCTCACCAAGTAGAGACTTCCATGCTATAGTTCTGAATATCTCACTCCTCTTGTCTCAAAGCTGATGTTTAGAATGTAGGAGAAAGATTCTATTAAGAAGGAGGATGAGCCTACTATAAATCCTAATGTTACAACATCTGGTGCTATAAATACAAGTGCTGCAAATTCTATTGTGCTTGCTCATTTGGATAAGATGGAGGGAATGTTATCTACAATTTGTATGATGATGGACCTTGATATGAGAGATACTTCTCCAGCTCTTGAAGATCTTTTTAAAGTTTCTGTTTTTCCTGTTTACCAATAATAAGTGATGTATTTGACAGATGTATTCTGATTTCTGGTTTGGTATTTTGTTCTGTTTCCTATTTTCTACAAGAATTAAGCTCGTGTTACAATATTAAGCAACTTATGACATTGGTTTCTTATATATGATTTTTGGTTTTCATTTAAGTTATGAATTCTGCAGTGATTTGTAACTACCTTTGGCTATTTTTGTCAAAAAATGAGGAGTAGTTGCAAAAATTATAAAAAAATCTAGCCAAACACTAATTGTTTTGCAAGGACTAACTAGTTTTGCAGGTAAAAATATTTTGCCTAAAAATGCCAAAGGAGGAGATTGAAAGGGCAGTTTGTTGTCATTTGAAATATTGCAACATTATGTCTGTATTGACTAGCAGTGATTCTGGGTTGATGTTGTAATATCACTGGAATATTTAACCTGACATTTTTGAACGTGTTTGTCAGAATTTTATCTATTCAATTAGTTGTGTTCTAATCAGAGATATCAATGAGTAATATTTGCTATGTAGGAAAATTATATTCACATATTTCTTTCTTATTTAGGCTTGTTTTATTTAGGATTGAATATGGTGTGATTGCTAATATTAATTGGTTAATATTCCTTGCAATAATCAATCATATTTTTTTATTTGGTTAATTCTATCTAATTATTTTTTTGATAGCTTACAATTTTATGGAAACTATCTTTTTATATTAAAGTGTAAATTTTTATATCTTGAAGTGTCGTTTCCTTATTAATATTTAGTTGATTCTTTTTGTATGTGAACACTTTTTATTTGATTGATTTGTACAAAAAACGGAATTTGTATTTCAAGTAACAAATCAACATTTATCTTGGAAGGTTACAATTCTGACTGTTTAAATAGGGCCGATATTGAAATATCATTGTGTAGAATCAGCAATAGTATCAAATCAAACTTAATTGCGAAAATCTTATCTTTGACTAATTTAATTGACTTCCAGTAAGTATTTATGTTAAAGAAAATGTGTCTTACAGATTACCAAAGATTGGAAAAGCTCAAGCACTATATACAAGGATCTAGGTTAGAGTCGTAAGTGTGTCTTATATGTTTGAAATAGTCATTAGTATAATACTTAGTAAAATCTGTCTATAGTATTGAGAGACTAAGAGGGATTCTTAGTCTAGAGAATACTTCGGGAGAAGTGCATCAAGTCTTCAGGAGAAGACAGATTCCGTGAAATCTGAAGGGAGTTCAAACGGAAGGAATCACATCAAGTCGAGGAGAGCTCGCTAGACAAATTAGTAACGGAGTACTCGCATGTTGTAACATTTAAAAGATAGAGTCTTTTAAATTTGATTGGTGTTTATACTCATGTTATTTTTTACTAATAAATTTATTTCTGTGGGCATGGCCCTTTGGATGTAGACTACCAGGAGATAGTTGAACCAAGTAAAAATATTATGTGTCAAATTTTTACTTTTCAGTGTTACAATATCAATATCATAATTTTTCGTATATTCACTTTTTATGATTAATCAAATAATTAATTATATTCAGTAAGTATATACGAAACGTTCGTAACAAAAATAGAGAGAGAGATTGAGAGACTGAGGATATCTTGGTAGTATATATTTTCTTACATGAATTTAGGTCAAGCTAGCACTACGAAGTTGCTTCCTTTCTTGCTTAATTTCTAATTGGGTTCATGTTTGTCACGGTGTTTCTCACTTGTTTAGTACTCAAATATACGTCACTAGATAGCAAAAGTCTTTGAATATGGTAGTGCTTTGGAATTTATATCTCATCTAATATAGTTTATAAGTGAATATGCTCTTGGAACCCCTTTTCTTTTTTTGAGATATCGACTTATATATATATATATATATTATATATATATATATAAAGGTTGCCAATCCAATAGGTATTTTTTTTCTTTACCTATGGATAGGTATTTTTTTTTTAGNCATTTCAGCTCACATTCTTAGGCTCATTAGACTCTCATTGAGAGGAAGATCTAGGTATATATATCGTGACTCCATTTTACCTAATTTGAAAATTGCCATTTTTGGGTGTTTTGAGTTTTGAATTTTAGTTTTCGATCCGACTGTTAGATTTCATTTTTGTTGTCATTTTTTGAATGTACTCAGAAAATGGAGAAATTTGATATATATATATATAGGTTGCCAATCCAATAGGTATTTTTTTTCCTTACCTATGGATAGGTATTTTTTTTTTAGCCGTTGGATCACCATCTAATGGTGATCCAATGGCTATAATGAAGTGCATGAAAAGACGTGTATCATTAATGTTCTTTCTCTCTCTTACTTTTTACAATAAAAAAATATATGTGCTAAATTTTCATTGGCCAAATTGATACCTATGCATAGGTAAAAAAAAAAAATACCTACTGGATTGGTGCCCATATATAAATATATAAATATATATATATATATATATTTTTTTTTTTTTTTGAATTTACACATATTCTACGTACTTTATTAACTGCCCACTGCCCCTAGATTCTGAATATGGCTACTAAAATTTGTTTTTGAAAAACACACACAAAAACACATTTTTTTTTTTAAGGAAAATAACACAGACATTTGTATAAAAAGAGTAATTTCAGAATGGATACTACTAGTCATTCGACCCAGTTTACTAATTTCTTAATATCACTTGACATAGCAAATATAGAACAATTCAACTAGTGAATTGAATCATTTGTATAATGAAAAATTGTATGTATTAAAAATATATATGAAGTGAGATTTTTAGCATTGTTCTTTCATATTTATTCTAAACCTCAACTAAACTCTCCAAAAAAAAAAAAAACTCAATTAAATTGTACGGTTGAGAATAAAGGAAAACAAAAAGCAAGAAAAATATAAACTAATCTCAATCAATTTCTTTTCCAATTTATTTTAGACGTTACGGAATTTCTCATCATAAAGAAAAAATAACAACAGAGAATAAAGATTTTGTGTTATAAATTGTATAAAATATTTATACGTAACAAAAGACAGGTCAAATAGAGCTCTCGTTTACACTTTACACTTTTGTATCAATATACATGAATCTGATCATAAGCAATAATATTAATGAAACTACGTGGTTATAAACAACAATAAACTGAAAACGACATATATGCTTCTATTCTTACTTTGGAAATATATATATATGTATATATAGGTATATATATATATATATATTCATCTCTGTCTCATCTTTTTATTATTTTCTTAAAATATTTGCTAGAAAATTCATCGGATCTGCACATATATATACCTAAGGAGTCATACAAGTTAATAAGTCAAACGTCAATGTCGTGGCAAAAGAAAAGTATGAGGTCAAAAAATTTTCCGCGACATTGGATCACGTGCTAATATACTAGCCAGTGTATTCAAAAGTCTGTGTCCAAATCGCAGTAGATTAACCCTTCTAGATATAAAAAGTCCAAAATACCTTTTCGCTTGATTGGGAGTCAATAACTTAATATACAAGACTAATTAAGCTATATTGAGTTTGTATGTATACCTATCACTTAAATAAATATAAAATAAAAAAAGAAAAAAGAAAAACTTCGTTCGCAAATTAAAATTATTTAATTGTGGATTTGCTGATTACGTAAGGTAGTAAACCTTCTTGAGTCAAAATATTATTACAAGGTGGAACAAAAAAGTATACATATATAAGGTCAAAAGTGGCTAATTAAGATATATGGTTGTGAATTACAGTAATTAATTCACGAGCTAGCTTAATTAACTTAATTTCCATGGCGGTCTACGCTTGGTGGGTCTAGGGCACGTAGTGAGCTCATATTGGTGGATATATGTACATTTAAATAGATATTATTGTATTATTTGCTTTATTTTAGGAATTATTGTATTATTTTCTGAAGCCCTTTTCATTAGAATTATAGTTTGACTCGCTTCCCCTGGAAAGCTTAATCGGAAAGGGGAAAAAAATAAAACTAAAAAGAGAGAAAACAGGAAATATCGTGAGTGGCGGGTTAAATATTTAAGGGGAATCCAAAATATCGGTCAAAAGCAAGATAAATATCTACACATATATGGTTAAGAATTTTTTTTGTACAAAATATAAGGTTCAGATTATATCAAAATTCCTTAAAAAAACAAAAGAGATTATATCAAAATCAAGTTAACGATATCCAAGTACAAATGTATGGTACAGAAACATTCACTACTATCCGCAGCAAAAATTCCCTGACCCCTACGTAACTATATTATAGAGAAAGATTTATTTTACTTTTGCTAAAGTGTAGATTAGTACTATATATATTTATATATGTATAGTGTATGCGTACTTCTCAATTCTCACATCCCGACCATCATGTTACATCCCTAGATTTGTGTGGCTAATTAGAATGTACATTTTCTCGGTCACGCATTCTTAATTTTCTGGTCGGAGATCAAATATTGTACTAATCTTTTACAAAACATTTTTGGAACGTGCATGAAATATTTTCTTATATGAGATATGTCATCGCTCAAATTCTGGGGGTGACAAAAAAAAGAATTTCACAAGTGAAAATTTAAAAATTATTTCTAAAAAATTTATAAAAATAATTTTAAAGTAAAATTCTTATAATTTTGTGGTCACAATAGATGTAAATTCTTAATAAAATTTATTAAAAAAAATCAAGCATCATTTTTAGTAGTCTCACAATTTAATACAATAATTATACAAACCGAGTCTATAAAACGGGCTTTTAAGTTATTATTACAAGCTAAGATAGATAACCACAATTATTTTATGTAATTACCAATTCCCAGTAAGGTAACTAGCTCCTCACTGCTCTGACCTGAGTTTCCAAAATCACCGAGTACTACTTGACAGGGAAAAAATTATTTCTGAAAAATTTATAAAAATAATTTTTAAAATAAAAATCTTACAGTTTTGTGGTCACATTAGACGTAGATCATTAATGAAATTTATTAAAAGAAATCAAGCATTATTTTTAGCAGTCTCACAATTTAATACAATAATTATACAGATCGGGTCTATGAAACAAGCCCTTAAGTAATTATTACAAGCCAAGATAAATAACCAAAATTATTTTTTCCTAGTGAGGTAACTAGCTCCTCACTGCTCTATTCCTGAGTTTCCAAAATCACACTGAGTACTATCTGATAGAGGAAAAGTATGGTATGAGCATTCACTTACTTGGTATGAATTTGATTACATTTTTGTGTAGATGCAATTTCTCAAACTTGCATAATTAGTACCTTTAAATCTATTTATAAATCTGGTATCTAGAATAATCACATATTCAAAATCAAAACCAAATTCGTATTGTTGTACATATCATATATCAATTGGTAAATAAGTGAGCTCACATCCTCCCAACACAGCCCTATAATACCTCTATAATAGAGATACCTAATATCCTGACACTGCCCATAGGCATATCAGCGAAAATTTGTATAGGGGCCTAGGTTTCTCACCTAGCACTGCAGCAATTCGCCAGTGATTTAAAATATCCCGATACCATAATGGAACTCAAGTGTGTGTTCCTATAGTATTTACAACATGTAACTGTTCACAACAACCATACATCCAAGAATTAAATCATGATTTAAAAATTCAACTTGGTATTATTCTAGGATTTACTATAACATGGGCACCACACTATTATTTTATCCCATGATCATAATGTAAAAATATATATAAAAATCTACATAGTCCAATCTTAATATAATCTAATAATTTTCAACAATTTGCTAATCTATCGTAAAATTACGATTTTTCATAAATAAGTTTTAATGTATTTATAAATCAAAACATATATAAAATTAGTTAATCGAACCTTTACCTCGATATGGCAGTAATGCCAAACTAATGACGATTGTAAAATCTCCTGTTGGTTACTAAGGTATTCAAACGGCAATTTCTGAATCACGATAAGTCCACTTCAAAAAGTGACTTTTCCACCAAAGCCTCAAATAGAGAAACAGGGGTTACCATTGAATTCCAAACACTCAAAAATGCTAGGTTAGACATAAATTTTGTCAAAAATGAGTCTCGGTATGGGACTAGTCTGTGGCTGCAAAATAATATATATATTTTTCATCCACGAAATTCTAATTTTCTTTCCACTTCAAAACATAGTGGTATTTTATATCAAAATTTATTTCTCAGTTTTATTGAATCCAAATTCGAAGTTAGAATTCAGTTTCGAGGTCCCGAGCATTAATTAAGCTTAAAAATCAAAAAATTACATAAATACAATTTTTTGAAAATATTTAGAAAAATATCTTCTTTTAAAATTACCTCACTTCCGGATACCATTTTTACTTCTACTAACTGTAATTATTCATGATTTTTAATCTTCTTTCATCTCAAACATTAATCTCAGGTAAAATAATTACCTAACTGAAATAATTACAAAAATATTACTTTTTGCAAACTTAGTACAAATGGCCAAAACGATAAAAATCTTATCAATAGCGAGTCAAACCGTGAAACTACTTGGAGGAGGTCGGAGACCGTGAGAAAAGACTCCACGTACTGGTGGTGAGGTGATCGAACGTTGGACGACGAGCGAATGACCCAAAAACCACACTAGAGGCGGTACTTTCAGAGGAGTTGATCTCAGTCATTGGAGCTCTAATCCGGTGTGGCTAATCGGGTTCTAATTGTCGACAATTTCCCTTCCTTGCGAGGTGGTGTGTGGGTCCAAGTATGGCGGCGGCGAGCTTAGGCAGATTCAGGTGTTTTCTCTCTCTCTCGAGCCCCTCTCTTGAAGAAGATGGGATTTTCAGGGGATTAGATAGCAAATAACAGAAACTATAGTCCCAAATATTAAATTTCAAATATTTTGAATATTTTAATCCAAAAATGCTAATTTACAAGTTTGCCATTGTGCATAAATTTCCCATTTTGTTCTTTTGAAAACTCAGATTTCACAAGATAAACTCGTTTGTCTAAGATTGGAGACCCTGTAAGTTAACCTTTCGATGTTTGATTGGAAAAGGATTTATCGAGGGCATTAACAAAAGTACTACCATGATATCATTGTGATGGTACATAGTAATTATTAATTACGGAGACTCCTTATTTTGTTTACGACGTTTTCCGAATAACTAACAAGGTTATGATCATCATGGCATATGAAGGAACATTACTTATAAATAGGGCTAGCTATCCCGATTATTTCAAAAACTAAAAATGCATTTCGAGGTTTTCTTTTTTTTTTTTTTTAATGGGACCCATGATTAATTGAGACATGCATGATAAGAGATACCGGTCAGCTTGATCAAGTAATAACAAAACGAACAACGGAACATATGTACATAGCAGTACTTAAACTAAATTGTGTATATATTACATAAATTAACAACTACATACAATACATACATCCCAAAATTTTTAAAAGTTCTACTTTATCATTGAAGGGAGGCCGATCGTTGATTAACCCGGAAAAGCTTTCCGAAAAGTAGTAGTTCTAGCACAGGCCTGCTCAACTTAATTTGGGGCCCTAAACAAGATTTTTAAAGGGACCATTTAAAAAGGATTTTTTTAAAAAAAATACGTTGAAGGGGAGAAAAAAATTCTTATATCATCCGGAAAACAATAAAACAAACCATTACACCTAATAAAGAAATCAAATACACACAATAAGACCAATAGCTTATGTAAAATTCAAAATGTAATAATTAATAAATAGAGAAAAATGAGTAGGAATGATATAACCTGAAGATTTTATGGCAAGCAATATAATTTTTCTTCACATCAAAGTCATTCAAATGTTTATTTTTTTTTCCCTTTATTTTCAATAATATTTTGCTTTTCCTCTCATTTATACATTTTTCCTCTTCTGAAACCTGTGGAAGAAATCTTGAGCAGCGAAGCAGTTGTTGTCTTGTGAAGAGAAATTATTAAGCTTATATAGAATTACCTAAAATTAATGCGTTTATAGTTCCAAATATAGGGCAATAAATTAATTTTTCTTTTAATGGATAATTTAAAATAATAAATGTTACCTGATAATGAAAAGAAAGAAAAAAATATATAAAAATAACAAAAAATATTTAAATTTTGATACATCATCAAAATGGATAATATAGGATATTTTGGGGTCTTTTATTATCGGGGCCTTAAACAATTGCTTAACTGGCCTAAAGGGAGAGAGTCGGTACTGTTCTTGCCAAAAACAAGTACTTTCTTCATCGAATCCAACCGGCGAAGATGCAATACTACTACTAGTAGTTGTATTAGTACCTGTAAGCATATTTGGTGAAATGTCCATCTTCTTGGCATAAGAATTTGGAGTACTATTACTTATTTCATCCTCTGTTTCTTTAACATACTTTAATTTATTAGTATAGTAAAACAAGTAGTAGTACTACTAAAACTACACCTACACTCAATACACTCTAGATTGACTGGGGGTCTCGTCCTGTGAGTTTTTGAACAATTGCTCGAAACTCAGAAGTATTGCTAGCTTTAACCATCACCGGGTCCGAAATGTACCTTATATTTATAGGTACTTTTCTCTTTGGCACGGCTTTTATTCTCCCATCACAGTAGTGATCATTGTGATAACTATGGTCATGATCATTCTGTTGCTTGCCCATATTTGATTGAGAGAGAGAGAGAGAGAGACATGACCATTCTGTTGCTTGCCCATATTTGATATGTGAGAGAGAGAGAGAGAGAGAGAGAGAGAGAGTTGGAGTTCAACAAGAGTGTATGTTATTACATGTAGAACATGATTCCTTTAATTTCTAGTCCTATAGTTGTCCAACAAGAGTGTATGTTATTACATGTAGAACATGATTCCTTTAATTTATAGTCCTATAGTTGATTCATATGAAAGGTAACAGCTGGAGTTTCTAGGAAATTATTAATAGGGCCTAAAAAGGAAAGAACCTTGAAAAACACGGAGATGAGTACAACTTGAATGCCACTCTTTGTTTTCTAAAACGCGGGGTACATACTTAAGGCCAAAGGCTAAAAAATCTTCATCTAAAACAAACAAAAACAAAAACAAAATTAAAAAAAAAAACTTTTGATTTTCTGTTATATATGATGTCATAAGATTGATATGGAAAGCATGAAATTGAAACGTTCCATTTCGGGAAAAGGAAAGAGAAATTAAAACGTACTAACTCTATTTTGCTATACTTACGGCTTAATATTGTTATACTAATTACGGCTTATTTTTAGTCATATTCAACTATATGATCAGCGTCAAATATTTTGACTATTTGATCTTTCTTGGAATTCTTACGTAAATTATAGCTATAATATATTACGAATTAATGTCCTAGCTAGTTATGGCGCCTCTATATAATTTATTACAAGTAATCAAACTTACAGATCATGTAATACTTATGCATGTTTCCTTAAACAATACAAATGATATTAATTCATGCAAAACATCTAATAAAATAAACAAAGATATTGTAAGAGATTTGTAAATATTTAGTCCTCATATTAACAATTACTAGTACATGACATATAAATAAATGGAACCAAATAAGATAGTAAGAAGAAAAAAAACCTTAATTTCTATCACTATAAAATATATTATTTAGTAACAACTTGTTAGTCACAACAAAATTTTTTTTTAACTAAAAGTGGCATTTACTTACAATTAAAAATTTATTGTGACTAAAATATAATTTTAGCAACAAGATTTCACTAATAAATTTTTAGTCACAATTTTTTTTATATATAATGATAAAATTGGTTATGATTAAAAGTACATTAGTCATATAATAAATTATAACAAATTGCATTTTTTGCGATTAAAAACTTTTAGCCATATGCTTTTTAGTCAGACGTGATCATAATGACATTCTTTAGTCGCGAATTTTTTTACTTTATATATATATATATATATATATAGGCATCAATAGGTATTTATTTATTTTTACCTATGCATAGATATCAATTTGGCCAATGAAAATTTAGCATGTACATTTTTTTATTGTAAAAAGTAAGAGAGAGAAAATATATTAATGATACACGTCTTTTCATGCACTTCATTATAGCCATTGAATCACTATTAGATAGTGATCTAGTGATCCAATGGCTAAAAAAAAAATACCTACCCATAGAAAAAAATACCTATTGGATTGGCAACCTATATATATATATATATATATGGGCACCAATCTAGTGGGTATTTTTTTTTTTTACCTATGAGTATGTATCAATTTGGCCAATGAAAATTTAGTACGCACATTTTTTTATTGTAAAAAGTAAGAGAAAGAAAGAACATTAATTATGCACGTATTTTCATGCACTTCATTATAGTCATTGGATCCCCATTAGATAGTGATCCAACGGCTAAAAAAAAATACCTACCCATAGGTAAAGAAAAAAAATACATATTGGATTAGCAACCTATATATATAAATATATATATATATATATATATATTATGTGTGTGGGATACTTCATTACATTATTTCACTACCAGCTATACTAGCTAACATGTGGTCAAGGTCCATCGTGCCTATGCACTCTTTATCAATTAGTACCTGGACCGGAATCATAACCATATCTAGAAGGAATATAATTAAAACAAAATCCAACGACCATTCTATTATATATAATAAGCTTAATTTCTAATTATAAGGGGACTAAAAAAAAAGTGTAGCTTAATTAATGACCATCACTTATTATAAATTTAAAGAAAAATAATACACACTTTACTATAATTTGAACTTCTAATCTCTCAAATTCACACACACTTCTCTCAAATTTTGGATCAACTGAACTAGCTTTAAATGGCTAAAAATTTCAGAGTTATCTCGTATTTTAATTCGATCCAGCATTTGGTCATACAACATGGCACTATATCAAAGAGAGGACTAGAAACTTTATAATGTTCGTCAACAAAATAATATGTGGTAGCTAGCTAGCTAGAGTACAGAGTATAACACTTCATTAATTATTCTAAATATACACCATACAAACTTATTATACAACTCCATATAATTACTTTCTTGAACAATATGTATTATAGTTTTCTGCAGGTATTTATAATTATTCGACTTATAACTTAACCTTCACATGTATGTGGAGTATTGTAAACTTAATTAATCACGTCAGAGGATAAATACAATTATATATTTCAAAGATCAAATTAGATGATTATAGTACCGAACAATGAGAAAAAGCCACATATCAGTCTCCGGTCTGACTAGTACTACGTAAGTATATCCCATGACTTGCGCGAGAAAAAAATCAAAAAGCATGGGATAAGTTAACTTCCATTAGAATAATGATGAATATAAGACCCTAGCCATAACGTTTCTTTTCCTATTAACTAACATTATTAGTAAAACACCTCAAAAAAAAAAAAAAAACTGACAGTATTATAGTCTACATTTCTTTGGGGTGGGGAGGAGTCTACGCATTGGGTGGGGAAGCTTCAACTTTGCTTTCATTTGTATTTTTTTTTTATTTTTTTATTGAAAAACTTGATTTTAATTATGACTAAATGATTTGACCGGTAGAAGATAACCTAAAAAATGTTATTTTATTTATAGCTAATGTCAATGAGTACATATGCATGGTTGTATATCTTTTCTTAAACCACGTCAGGAAATATTCTAGAAGTTCACACTTCTAAGAGATAGATCCACCACCAAATACGCGTAGCATCACAACATAATCTCGGTAGATTAAAAGGAAAAATACCAATGGATGCATAGTTCATACACATATATGTATAGTTCTTGAAGAAAAAAAAAATGATATATGCTTCTTAAATTAATAAGCTTTGATTCTCTTCAATAGTCAGGGCTACTACTTATACAACAGATCCAAAAAAAAAAAAAAAAAAACTATGACGTAAGTTGAAATTAGCACTTGTGAAAGCAAAAGGTTAACAATATAAAACCCCATGCCAGATTAATCTAGCTATATATTTTTTATTTAGTCTTAGTCTGATATGAATAATGGAGAACTACTAGAAAAAAAGCAATATTAATCAATCTGAACGAGGCAACAAGAAACTAAATCCTGAGTTTTCGCGAATAAGTGGTGGCGGTTCGATGTCGGCTATGTCTATCTGCTCCATGGATTTGGATATGTCGTCCACAGAGAATGGTATACTGCATGAGTAACAAAAGTTCAATGTTACAAATTTTCGTTTCTTTCCGGAGAAAGTTTGAAAGAGATTACTAAGCAGTGATTAATTATTAAAATATACCTGGAATCGTCATCCAATAGGAATGAATTACTGACGGCGTTGTTGGAGTCTTCAGTCATCAAAACTCTCATATTGGATATAACCTATGGAAGAATTAATGGCCAGAGATATATATATATATATATATATCTGTAGGTGAGTACTGTACTGTAATTGAAGTTATAGATAGGAATTTTTATGGTACTAAAAATGGGAAAATCCTATGTGGAAAAAAGATATATGACTCGAACCTAAGCTAGGATTTTTGAGTAATGAATGGCTGCCATAGAAGAAACTTACATCCGTGGACACACTGTGCGTGCCATATTTGTCATCCCAGTACATTGTGCTGATCCTGTACAGCTGCTGTATGCTAAGAACCTGTCCCATATACGCAAGTTTTTTTTCCCCCGATAAACGTTCAATTAGTAAAAAAGACAAAAATACCCTTGGAAAATGTCACGTGGTAACAGGGACACATTGTAGAATGATACATACTGGACACAGATCATGGCTTATTTCATCTAATGTTTTCTTGGGTTTTTGATGTATGACCTGAATAAGAAGAAAACGAGAGTTTATAAGTACGTGAACATGACCATTCCTAGCCTATCACTCAACAAAACGACAATAAAAAGACAAGTACCAGAAACCCAATTGCCTGCCTTATATGCTTAAGCTCATCCCATGCTGAACCTGCATACTGTAATTTTCCTTTTGTTATTTTATCTAGTTATTGAATATAATATATATTTATGTATATTATGTGTGCGTGTGTTTTATCAAATAATCATCCAGCTTTAACCTGCATACCTCATCAGTTGCCTTGTAACACCAATGTTCTAGTTCAGCCAATCCAGCTTTAACATACTCACCATTACTAAATGAACAGCACTCTCGTCTTAGTAAAAGGCTGCAAACAAAGGCAGAGTATGTAAATAAAATTAGCAGACTTATTCTTTTTAGTGGTTTGGGATCTACACCAGGAGAACTAAGTGTACCTGTTGAATAGTTGAACGTTGATGAAAGAAAATATCTGTGTAAACACTTTACGAACCAAGAATGGAGGTACCTGTTACAACATGAAACAAAAGAATATTAATAAAAAGATGAAGATATGCATAAAAATGAATAAAGATTTCAAGTAGAGGTGTGTACTAACATGATTTGCTTTCAAATTGTTTAAGAAGTTTCCAAGGCTATTGACAATTCCTTGCCAGTGAGCAATAAGAGCTCGCTGAGCTTCTGTGTTGGCAACTGATCTTGATGATCCCTTCACCAAGCTTGCTCTTGATGTTCTTGGTGCCTTAATCATATTAAAAGGAAAAAAGTTCAAATTAAGTTTATAAGAAGAAAGAGAAGTAATTTAATTAATTAACAACTTAATATAATTTTAATGACAAACCTGTATGCATAAGCCAAGTAGAGGAGAAATTTCTTTTTTCAAATTATCTCGAATCATTCCATAAATCTTTTCTACATATGCTGTGAGCTGCTGCTTGAAAAGTAGAGCTGGGTACTTGGCTTCAACTTGCCTTAAAGTGTCTACTCCACCATTCATGCCACCATTGATCATTGAAAGATTGACTCCCTGTGGGGTTCCTCGAAAACTCTAAGAACAACAGCACCACCAAAAGTTTAAGAAATGAAAAGTTGTTTCTGAAAAGAATGTTTAATGATTATTTTGACAAGTAACTTGTGTTTACCTGTGTCATTCTTCCAAACAGAGTGGCTGATGATGAACGACGTCGTTGAGGGGTCATTCCGGCAGCACCACTTGCTTTTAGTGTCTGCTGGAGAAGCAAGAGGAGTGTTGAGGCATTGGATAACCAATAGGCTAAAACATCATTATTGTCCTGAGTCTGAAAAGAAAAGTTGTGGGATTCAAGTTAAAACGGATTTTTAGTGTTGAGAAGAGTAAAAGAAGCAAGAGAAAACCAGTTGGGAGAATTTTGGAACCTCAATGGCATGGCCTATGGTTTGGATGATCCTGTCAAAGACACTGGTTCGCTCAACTTCAAATGATCTCCATTGCAGAAGGCATTTGTATATGATACAAGCGGCGATTGGTCTGTTCCCTGAGAAGCCGAGGTGCTGCGCAATACATCTAATGAGTAACTCCTGATTCTCTTGCTGTTTTTCATTTAGTGATTTCTGAGGCTTGTCCTCTACATCAGAGGATTCCCTTTGGTTTAATGAAGGGCTATGCAGGTCCTGATCAATGTAATCAGTTCATAAACCAAAAGATAAAAGTCAAGAAAGAAAGCTTGATTGAATCATGGTCAAAATTTTCTGTAAAATATTACTCCAAATTCAAGAGAGCTTTGTTTCTTACCACAGTTGGTTTCACATCCACACCAAAATGACCACTGTCACTACCTCTCTGCCAATCAACGGATAACAATAAAAGCATAAACTTATCTGCAAGGCTAATAATAATAGCCAATCTGCTACATGAGATTCGTATGTGGAGTACCTGAAGAATTGATCTAGAACGCCCGGAAAGGAATTTGTTTGGTGCCATTGACACGGCTTGTTGGCGTAGAACTTGATTTTCTGATTCCAAATTGGTAAGCTTCTCTTCTAGCCTAATCAAGGAAGGTTTAAGTGTACTTCATCATGGATCAAACATAAGAAAACTAGGATACAAAATTTTGCTTGTTGTCAGGACCAGGCTACACAAATTCCTATCTCAATTGCTAAAAATGTATTACCTGGTCAATGATTCTTGAAGCTGTTGAGCCTTTTTCTCAGTTTCTTCCAGCTTTTTACGTCCTTGTTCATTAGATTCCTGAGATTCATTGTATTTTTTTTCATAGTCATCAGCTCTATCCTTCTCTGACTTCAGTGAATCCTGGAAATAGAAAGCCAAGTTTAAAATTATCAACAATGCAAAAATTATGAATGCTTCAATTATAAGCAATTGTACTAATGTGCACAATCAACAAAACCTTGGGCCACATTTAACAAGCACTTCTGCTTCAAAGTTCATTCCTTTTATAACTTTCTCATCTAGAGAAGATTTGCTATAACAAATGACCGTACGTTGTGTTCATTGACGTAAAGCTTTTACCTTTAGGTCCTCCACTTCTGATTTTAAAGAATCAATCTTTTTGGTATCTTCAACCAGAACTTGAGTTTCTTTTATAACAGGAGGTGCGTCTTCTATGGCTTTCTTCGCAGCTTCTCGTTCCTTTACAAGTGATGCATTTGTCTCATCAACTTTGTTCTGCATTTCTTGTAAAGAATTCTGCAACTTTGTAACCTCTTGTGCTTTTGCTTCTTCTAGGTCAGTCTGCAAACATGATGTTCTTTTCAATAAGTGTCGTTAACAGTGCATAAACTATGGTTGCTGAATGCCGAGTACTTGGACTTCAGGACAATATCTATCCAAAAGGCATGAAAATTACCCTCAAACGTTTCTCCAATTGAAGACGCCAAGTAAGTTCCTCCACGTGTTTTTCAAGCTTATCCTTTGCCTCCTTGAGCGCACCTGTTTCCCTAGCAGCCTGCAGAAAATTGCAGATGGATGTAAGTTGAAAATAGAGAAAATGTGAGTAAAAAAATAAGGTATTTCAGAGTGTATCAAGAAAGAATTAGCCACATTATATTCTGCTCATTAAATTGCTAAAGAAAAGGAACATGGTCTACATTTAGTTCTTTTATTATTATGACTCAAGTCCATATCAATTTTGGTATAATTCATAATACATAAGATCTAGGAGTTGTTGACTGTTCCCTCAAATTCATTACTACTGACCATTTTGAGCTTTCTAAGTTCCCTTTTCGCAATTCTTCCCCTCCATCTGCATTGTGCTAGAATTGAACCCTTCTTGAGCTTCTTATAGTATGCTGCGGCTTTATGACAACGCCACCGAGCCTGCATGTATCTTAACCTTAGCTTTTGTTTCTTAAAGAAATTTGATGGTATAATATCTCCTTGACACTGCAGGATAATTTGTCTATCACCTGAATTTTTATGGCAGCTTTAGTTTGCTTCCTGAATCTAAATTGTTTACGAGCAGCCATTGCTCTTAAACCTGTCTGCAAGACACGCACTGAGACATGAAGGTTCTTGTATGCCTTTCTGGCACAGTATCTGCGAGTGTGTTTCTGAATTTTCACGGCAGCTGCCTCCCTCTTCATGTTCTCAAAAACCTTGCAAGCCAGTCTTCCTACACAATAAACAAACAGCAAAATACTCATAGTATATCCACATGATGTCTATGAATGCAAAATTTTTAATGCATGTTCAGATGTTTCACCTCTCCATATAGACTGCACTACTATGGTGGCCTTTCGCAATGCTATGAACTGCTTTCGAGCCTGATGCGTCCTTATGCGCCTCTGAATAGCCTTTGCTGCATTGCTGAGTACCTCTGCTCTCCTTGCATCTAATTCCGCCATCTGACCAGCTCTTAAGAATACCTTTGTTTTACCTATCTGCATGACCATTTAAGAGCTAAGTAAACATATAAGTCTCCACATGAAGACACATGAATGTACTCTTCGTATTACCTGAAACCCTTTAAGCCCCTTCTTTTCCAGAATCTTTTCGGAAGCAACTTTTTCATCATAACTGTAGTAAAGAGAAACAAAGGGTCAGAAAGCAGAACAACTGCACAAAAATACATATTCGGAAAATGAAACAATAGCCAAGATGTCCCCAGTTAAACTGATGCTAAGACAGGATACTTACTTTCCTTCCAAGGCATCAGGGGCAAGGAGCCCAAATCGGTTAATGAATTCGAAGAAAGGTTTGCGAGTAGGATATCCAGCACAGCTGATTCTGATTGCCTCTAAAACACCCTACATGGAGTTTGTACAATGTATCTAAAAGAAAGAGGAAAAGAAAAGAAAAACCAAACGCCTTTGAAATGTTTTTTTTTTTAATGATTTTACTTACACCACAACGCAGTTGTTGCATAATGTTGACATTCTCAAATATGGCTGGTTTTAGAAGGTTGTTTGGCTTTACACATCTGATATAGTGAGGTTCTGTAGAATTTAATGTCTCCATTAGTTGCTGGAGTTGCAGCTGCACAGTTTAGGACATGAAAATTGAAATCAGTCAATTTGTTGCAGCAAACATAAGGCATTGCCTATATCATACTCATCAAAATAATTTGAAGAAAAGTACCTTAAATCGAGAACCAATTGAAGAAAACTTGGAAGATTTAGTTGTCTCTTCTTTTAATGGAGGGAAAAGGCCTGCTACAAAAGAACAATTGGAAACACTCAACAAATCTTGATGCTCAGGAACCACATAGTCCTTGTTTTTGTCCAAAAATTGGTCAGATTGATATAGGACCTGAAATAAAGTGTTTTGTTGATAAGATAAACAAACTCAATGCAAGAGCAGTTAATTCTAGCAGCTATTTGATGCTTGTACGGACCATACCTCTCCAGCATAATGGGCTATAGTAAAATCCGTCCGAGAAAGTTTCGGTTTTATGAAACGTTTGTGATTTTTAAATGTTTGATAAAGCTTGTTGGCAAAGGTCTCATGTGTTGACTTTGGAAACATGCTGAAAGAGAGAAAAATAACAATTATCTATATTGAAGAGGAAAACAAAAAGAAAAGAAAAAGTTCACTCTATACATCTAAGAACCTAAGCAAGAAGATTGAATAATACCACCCAATACATGGGCATTTCTTAAAATTTCCACCAAGAAAGAAAGAACCAACAATTTAAAGTGCACCATGACCATGTTCCATAAGCAAAGAATGTCAAAATTTAGAAGAGAAAAACTGAAAGAAACTGTTTTACCAAGCTTCATCAAGAAGAGCAACGATTCCACCAGGTTTCTGTAAGAACAAAAAAAACTCCTTAGTAAAAGATCTTGTCCCAAAAAAAGAAAGTAAAGTGGTCTAGATTACAGGTTTGAACAAAATAGTATCACATCAGTTGACCGAAAATTGCAACAGCACAAGAAGTGATATTGTTGTTCCTTGTAAAAATGAATTGAGACCAAAAGAATGAACGAACCAAAGGGGTAATATAAATTATGATGTGAAGGAAAAAGAATAAACCTTTTCAATAAGATCTAAGACATCTTGATTGTCCACAAATTCAATGTAGCTCCAATCAATTTCCTCTTTCGTGTACTCTTCTTGTTCCATTTTGAAGACGTGCTGGCATCATCACCAAACACTATTTAAGTCTAAAGAGTCAAAGAAAAGTAAATAGCAGAAGTCACAAAGAAGTGACAAATTACCTGATTGAAATGTTGCTGCAACTTCTCATTTGTGAAATTAATACAGAACTGCTCGAAACTGCACAGAATAAAATACACCAAAATTGAGTTTATCTGCATATCTTTTATAGGTACAAATGACTATGTAGTTTTGCTACCTGTTAGTCTTAAAGCTTTCAAAACCATAAATGTCAAGGACCCCAATCAGGGATTTTGAATTAGGATCTTGTCCAATTGAATTATTAATTTTGTCCACCAACCTGTATTCATATAGACAGACTTAGCATCACAAGACTATCTCAGCTCTTTTGAGCATGGTGATGGATCCGATAAGAATGCCTTACCAGTCAAACAATCGAGAATATATTGTCTTAGCTAAACCATCTCTGCTAACTGCCGCACTTTGAGGATCAAGACTTCGTTTTATAACTTCTTCAGGGGTGATCATCACACGCTTACACAACGCATCCTCCAAGGCATCAGCATCACACCTAAAATAGAAGTAATACTCAGAAACTGTTGTCCTGGAGAACAAAAAAAGTGGAATACAAAAAATGATGGCAATATCTGAAAAAAGCCATACATGAGAAGCTCTGCAGTCATTTTTAGATGGAACTTGGCTTTATCGTCTTTTGGAACTGATGAATCAATCTCCTTGCCCTTTGTGAATTCGATGTTTCCAAGATGAAGAATTGCCGCTATAACTCTAAAAATTGCTTCCTGATAGAGACAGGAGAGATGGAGGGTAAGAAGTTTGTTTCTCTTTGTTCTATTTTATGAAGCAGTTACTGGTTTTCAAGAGGCCATACCTGCTCTTTAGCACTCACTCCGACAATATCCATTGCTCTTCTTGTAGCAAGGTAGTCATGTGCATCACTGACTCCAACCAGTTCATAGCAATTAGATTGGTTAAGATAGTGAAACGACTTAGGATTTCCCAACTTGTATTTTTCAATTTCCTGACAGTGTTTGGAACACAATGAAAAGATTCAGTAATACTTAAAAAATTTATGCATCATGTTATCATTTGGACTGGATTATTACCTCTTGGGGTGCTGCACAAAGAAGGTAAAAGCAGTGGTAGTTGCGCTCAGGATCAGAAATTTGGCAAACACGAGACCTTTCTAAAAGGTAAGTTCTGATTGCTGCTCCTGAGATTCTTCCTTGCTTATCAAACTGGATCTCAACAAATTTTCCAAAACGACTGTACCATATCATACAGAGAATGTTAAGGTACAAATTGTCCAACTGCATAAGGCAGTGGTCTGTTACATTGAGTCTGCATATCTAAAGACAAAACTTAAAAATTAATTGACCATGTTCAATGTAGTCTCACCTAGAATTGTTATTTCTAACAGTTTTAGCATTGCCAAATGCTTCAAGGACTGGATTCGACTGCATTTTGAAATTGAGTTCGTAAGTTTCACAAATATTTATAATAAGAAATTATAAGGAACTTAACAAGGGAACTTAACCAGGATACTGTATTGAAAGTCAACATATAAATCGTACTTCAAGAACTTGTTGTTCAACTGTTCGCCCTTCAGTAGCAGCACGACCACCTAGAAAGGCAAGGTACCGCATAAGCATTTTCGTGGTTTCGGTTTTACCTGCTCCACTTTCACCACTGACAAGGATTGAATTGCTTTTTCCCTCATTAATCATTGCCCTGATTTTAGTGAGTGGTTGGTTAATTACTCATATTCAGCTCATTCAAAGAGAAAGCAACATACAGAAAGTGAAGTAACAGGATAGATAATTAACCTGTATGCAACATCAGCAACCGCAAAGACATGAGGACTTAACTCTCCAAAAGGTGCACCTTTGTATTGTTGCATCATATGAGCATCATATATATGGGGCAATCTTTGGAATGGATTAATGGCAATAAGGATATTTCCAGTGTAAGTCTGCCAGGAAAATCGACATTAAAAGATTCAAGCGATTAAGGATTCCCTCTTAGAATGAAAAACTCACGTTGAAACAAAGGGAAGAAAAACTTACATAAATTTCATTAAGTTCATATCTAGCTTTCAAATTCTGCAATACTCCAGGCTCATGCAGATAAGATAGCTTTGTCATGTCATCAACTCCACCAGCAGGAGCTTCCATATCTTTTGGATATATTCTTGATAAGTTTGCAACAATCTTGAAAAGACCAAAAAGGGAAGGACAATCCATATCCATGCAGTAGTGAAGCAGTCACCCAAATTGATATTGAAATTAAAAGTGAAAATAAATTAACAAATAAAGAGGGAAAAGGAAATGATTTTGAACCATAGTCTTGTTCTGTTCCACATACCTTTTTCCCATTGCTAGCCTGGATCTCAACATCCTTTCCATTAATCTTTGATACTTGTCCATCTATCCATGCAATTTCCGGGTCTTCAACCCAGACGTGAGAACCTACAATGATATTCACTGGAGTTCCCTGCAGATAAATATAGAAATTTTCACTTTAGTATCAGATACAACCAAGTGCAATTAAGACATCTTATTACAAAACACAATCTCCAACACATCAATATACTGCGAATATGACAAGGTGGCCTACCATTTTTGATGCTTTGAATCAGAAGCTCATCTAAGCATTGAGTACTATCGTCATAAGCTTGTAGCTAACTTTTTTATACATAAGACGTAACGATTCAACTCGCTTCTCCGGCTGGCTTTTCGATCAAAGAAAAATGTCCCTTTTGGGAAAAAGCATAAAACTTTGAGAATCAATGTAAAACAAAGACTCTTAAATTTTAAGGATCTGGAGAAATGATGTCAAACATGAGAGGAAAACTGTCAGAAAGCGCCATTTTCTTTTTCTGGGAAAAATCAGTAAGAAAAGTGAAGGAAAAGAAAATGGGACAGAGAGTGGTAAGAGAAAAAATGGATCCAATGGATTGTAGGAGTGACATTCTTCACAAGCGCCTCTAAGTTCGGTTGCTTTCCTTTGGTCTCGCGCCATTTCGTGGCTACTAACCAAGTCTTCTCTCTCTCTCTCTCTCTCTTAACGGTATGTCATAATGCTTCTATGTGATGTCCCAACGCTGTGTAGCCGAGTGTATTGTTACATGGTGGAAATCATCATAATGGCCGTTGGATTTAATCACGGGATGATTGAATGGCCTGGATTCATTCGTCACTTTTTTTTTCCCCCTTACGGACCTTGCCTAATTATCAATTGTATTCATTTTGAACCTAATTTAATTTGGTTATTTGTACGATGAGTCTTTTTATTTTAGAAGAAATTTATACACTATTCATTTGCCAGAGCACTGGAAAAAAAATGTAGCGGCATATTGTTTAGATAGGTTTATTCTAATAGCATGTTTATTAATCCGAAATGAAAAAATCTAGAAGAAATAGGATTTAAAGGGAAAAGAGAATACTTTAACAAAGTACGGGAGAGATTCATCACATTTTTTCCTAATGTGTAAGTAATAAATGAATGGATACGAAAGACAAATAATTCCCTTATCCCCAGTTCCATTGTGGTTCATTATGCATTAGTAACATGGCCTAAAGGAAAGTAATCCCAAACAGAAAAGGAAAATAATCAACAACTTATTAAAATAAGTTATTTTACAATTTCACTAAAAAGAAAATATTTCATAACACAGTAAAAGCCATTATTTTATAGTTTTTTGTTTCATTGTAAAAATTAAATATTATTTATTATGCATCCTTAACTGCTCGAATAGTTTGCTCACGTATAATTACATTAGCTTTTATGAATAATGCGAGAATAATTGCTCGAATGAACAACGAGATAGATAATAATTCGGAGCAAGTAATAATTAGGAGCGAGCAGGCTTACTTCAATAGTTCCCTCAATTATGATAAAATTACTAGTAAGAGACAAAACTCACTCACTCTTGATAGTTTCACATTATTTCTAACTGCTGCTATTTGCTTACTACATAACACCACAGTGATCATTTTAAATATTATATATATAGATCCCAAAACAAAAGAAAAAAGATTGGATCCAAAACCCTCCAAATTTTATTATAAAATCCTCTCAATAAAATCGACTATAATAGAGGTAAATTATTTAAATTCTAGCTGAACTATTATAAAATTGTGTTATATTTTCTACTTTGTTATCGTTTTACTAACTAAAATCACAATCTCATTATTACATCAATTTTGGTGTCGTGTAACTAATTTTTGGTGTTAACATTACTCTTTTCAAAAAAAAAAAATAAAAAAATAAACATTATCCACGAGGGCCGACTTGAATACATACCTTTTTGTTTCAATTTCACAAATAGTCTAAACCGAGTGTCTTTTAAGGTGATTTTGGCATATTTTTAAACTCCTAACACTAGCTTCGTGTATATGTATTTAGTTATGAGTTATTGTCCCACATTAGGAGCATATTAAAAGAGTAGAAATGATTTGAGAAAAAAAACCGAAGGCCTGTCCTCTGATAGTTTCGTAGGTATTTTGGCCAAATTAATATATAACATATATTGAAAAGCCAAAAACAACTGCCACTTGTATTGATTGGTTAGCTCATTGATGTTTATACTTCAAAAAAATAGATTTAGTTATTTGTTGTTGTGCGGTCTAAAATCCTAAGGTCGCATAAAGGTTATATGCGACCTCCTCTGCGAAGGTTATATGCGACCTCTTTCGTGATGGATATATGCGACCTCTTCCGCAGGTTTTTGTGCGACCTTCCCCGTGCAGTTTGCCTTAACAAACAGGAAACCTATAAGGAGAGGGAAACACGCAAATGCTATAAAGGAAACCTACAAGAAGAGGGAAACAAGTAAATGCTATGGAAGA
>JXTB01000318.1:60391-82345 GCA_002914805.1 Parasponia andersonii | reverse complement strand
AGTATTCCACACTTTGGGTAGTCTAAGTCTTTAGCACTCTTCAATAGCTTTCAGTCTTTCCGATTCCCTAAACGCTATTGTAACCTTGAGTGTTCGTTATTATTCATAAAATAGTGAGAAAACAGTGGACGTAGGCTCATCTTTTTTGGGGCTGAACTACTATAAATCCCTCTCTCCTTATTTGCTTTGATTATTACTTCAATTCACACAAGCCACATCTCTTGATTATTTATAAATTTATTGTTGATAAAACCTCCATCAACATTTGTTATACGAGGAAGTTTAGATTATAAAGTTGGAAACTGATTTAATAGTTAGCTGCTAAGTTATATGAGTGTTATCTTCATTTACTAAATGAATCGGTCTATCTATTTTTTCTTTTTTCTAATTCTATCTTCCCAGTTATTCTCTCTGAATTTTCTTTCTTCCATTTCGTTGTTCTGTTATTCTTAAATGGTGAATGCTCAATACCTTGAATTTGTATCGATGATGGTCAATGATAACCTCAATTTTTATAATATTTATAAATTATCTCAAAAACAAACACTTTAGCCTAGTTCTATCTCCACTTGCATGCCCTAAAACTCTCTTTTCCTTCTACTTGGATTTAAATTGAGAAAGCATGAGAAAACATATCAAAATCTTAGAAAGAAAATTGAATTCAATCATGCTTGGTCTAATTTAATTTTGATGGTAGAATTATTTTTCTTCTTGTTCAAAGTGTTATGATTTAGTGATGTTATCTTTAATTTAACTATGTGGTTTTTGAGGTCTATGGTATAGTATCGTCTACAACATTTGTCATTTTCTAGGGCAATTATATATAAATATATTAATTTGTCGTTTTCTCAAAAGCTGTATTGAAATTTCTTGTTGTTTCTGGTTATTGTCGTTAATTGATAGAGCATTTGTCTCCAAATGCTGTTGTTCCCCCTAAGCATGTCGTTTGCCGTAATGCTGTCGTTTTCTTTCTAATTATATTTTTTAAAAAAATTTCGTCTTTTTCTTTTTTTTTTTTTTCCATTCTTTTGGATCAAAATTTTCTTCTTTTTTTGGGCTACATAATTTCAATTTTCCATATTCGAGAAATAAATCGAGCGAAAATATTTGAAAAAAACAAAAAAAAAAAAAAGGAAAAAGCGAAGAAAACCGTTCACAAGAAAATGAGAGAAATGTGAAAGTGATAGTATAATTGGTGAAGCTGCAAATAGTTCGAGTTTGGGTGTCTCTGATTTTCGAACCTACAAAAGTTGAAATCTCAAATCTCTTTTCCTCGCAGATTTGTATCTAAAGATGAATGCTTATTCCTTCGATTCAATGGCGGTGCCGGCGTTGTTTCTGTTTCTGGGATTGACCCATTTCACCAATTGCGTGGTGGCATCTGGTTCTCATTCTTCTTCTTCTTCCGAGACCACCATGCACACCAACAACTGGGCTGTTTTGGTCTGCACCTCTCGCTTCTGGTACTCGATCGATCCTACTCTCCCTTATTATTATTATTATTATGATGATGATGATGATGATTTACTATATGATTATGACCCATCTCTTGTATTTTCTAAAATTCCTTTTAAAATACTTGGGTGATTTCATTCTGCCAATAAAAAGTAATGGGTTTGTTTAGTTTAGTTATTTTCTGGCTTTTAACTTGTAGTTTCTTGCAAGAATTTGGCAACTATAGAAAACAAGATTAACTTATGATTCAATATTGACTAAAATTCTTCTGGGCATCGTTTAAATGTGCTACAACTTGTTTTGAGAAACTTCAGCTTTGGATGATTGAAGCTTCAATTGTTCTAGTTCATGACCATTTGGTTTATTTTGTAAACGTCTTTGTCCAGGTTTAATTATCGACACATGGCAAACACTCTATCCTTGTATAGGTAAAGCCTTATTATTGGTACTTTTCTGATCCATCTGCTCTAGATTTTCATCTTTTTGTGTTGTATGTCTTTGGTGAATCTTTTTCATGTTCTTCTTCCAGGACAGTTAAGCGACTTGGAATACCTGATGAGAGGATAATACTTATGTTGGCTGATGATATGGCCTGTAATGCTAGAAACAAGTATCCAGCTCAAGTTTTCAACAATGAGAATCACAAGCTTAACTTGTATGGGGACAATGTTGAGGTTAGTTTTCTGGTCCCATGGCGTGCTTTTGATGAATCTTTTATAGTTTATACGTGTGTGCGCGTGTGTATATGTATGTAGACAAAAGATATATACTTTACTGCTGATGAACTGGTGTAAACTGATCTAAACGTCTGTCAGGTGGATTATCGAGGTTATGAAGTGACGGTTGAAAATTTTTTACGTGTATTGACGGGCCGTCATGAAATGGCTGTTCCAAGATCGAAGCGTCTATTGAGTGATGAAGGAAGCCACATTCTTTTGTATATGACAGGGCATGGAGGAGATGAATTTTTGAAGTTTCAAGACTCAGAAGAGCTCCAGAGTCATGACTTAGCTGATGCTGTGAAACAAATGAAAGAAAAGCGTAGGTTGTTGTCTTGGGCATTTCTTGTGGAACATTTTGTTTTCCAATTTCAGAATAGAGACTAATGATTGTGGAGGTTACTACTGCGTTCAGTTTTGCCATTTTTCTTGCACTGTCCAGTGATTGCTTACTTTACAAGCAAAATATGATTGTGCTCATAAAATTCTATTATATTCTCTTGAACAATTATTTTATATTTCTCATCCATTTTGTATTTAGTGTTCAATTGAGAGAAGGAGCTCATATGTTGTTTTATGTCTTGGTATCAGATTCAAGGAGCTTCTGATAATGGTGGACACCTGTCAAGCTGCCACTCTCTTCTCTCAGGTTGAGATCTGATTTCTTTTGTTCTGAAATTCACCATCCTCGTATTTCTCCTTCAGGGTTTTGACCTGCTTTTTAAGAATGGTTTATATTTGTATTTAGTATCATTTGCTTTTAGAAATTGTTTCCTAAGTATTCCAGGAAGCCATGATGCACTTTAGTATGTTGGCGGTGAATGCTCTATCTGTTTTTCCAACAAGAGATATATAATATATTGATATTTTCCTTGGTCATGTTGGTTTTTGACTCTTCTGCCTTTAACATTTGGTTTCAAATATGGAATGTCTGATGATTTGATCTATAACTGGTCTGCCTGAGAGTTGAGTTTAATGCTGAAGAAAATGTCGTGTTTCTTACAGCTTCAATCACCTGGAGTTTTGGCTAGTGGAAGTAGCATGAAAGGAGAAAATTCATATTCTCATCACTTGGACTCTGATGTATGAATTTGTTTGCTGTTGCCATTTCATGATCTTTCTAAGAATGTATAATGGACTGACCATGTGATCATTTCTTGTCTTGGAGTTTGTTACAAGGCCGGGAATTTGGAATGAGTTTGGGCATTTCATCTTATTCTAGTTCTTCTTTTTCCCCACAAAATTCAGGTTGGAGTTTCTGTTGTTGATCGTTTTACATATTACACCCTTGTCTTCTTTGAGAGGCTAAATATGTATGACAATGCCTCATTAAGCAGGTGGGTTGATTTAAGACGTTATAATAGCAAAATTAATAACTGATGTTTCATTTTAATTTACTTGTGTTTTCTCTTTCTTCTCTGTGGCATATCTTGAAATTTAAGCTTTAATTGTTGTTTCCATCGGGCTTCTTTGCAGAAATTGCATGCTTGAAATACCTTTTCATTTCCTGAGGGGTTATAATGTTGTTTTCCACTTCGTGGTACTTAACGGAATTTTTTTCCTTTTTAAACTGTGCGTTCACTGTGGGCTTAATGTTAATTTGGCAGTCTTTTCAAATCATACAACCCAAGCTTGTTGATGTCAACTGCATATTATCGAACAGATCTGTACCAACGACATTTGGAAGAGGTATGGAGGCTTTTCTATACTTCTGAAGTCATGAATCTTCTCTATGTAAATATGCCGAAAATGCCCCTTGAGTACTTGTATAAGTAAACTAATCTAACCTATACCAATTTATCAATACCTCCACCTCTGAGAAACCCACATGATTATGGCCAATATTGGGTAATAGCCCTTCTTTTGTTTTCGAGAAGCTAGCGCCTACTGCTACTCTGCTCTTATATCCATGGACTACCTTTTCAAATTTTGCAAAAGAAGAGAGTAGCTACTAGCAAGTATTATCTTTTAGTGCTTATTTTGAGGTTAAACCAGCCTCTAAACTAACCTCTATTTTTCTTTCCTTAGGTACCTGTGACAAACTTTTTCGGTTCAGTCATGGAAACAATACACACCGATTCAGCCTACAAAGCTCTTTCAAGAAAAACCTCTGGCAGAGCTGACATCAAGATATCTCCTGATAAGTCAATCAACAGCGATCTAAATCCAACGGCAGATTCAGAAATTTCGGATCCAGTTAATGTTGCAAAACCAGTGGTAACTTCTCCATTTTTCCCTTTTCTGTGTCATTTGTGTGTTCTAGTTTCTTTGCAACAATGTCACTTACAAAAGTAACACAATGCTACAGGATCAACAGTGTCCTTTCACACGTTTCATGGGTAGTTTCAACGAGAAGGTGGAAAAACTTGAAGATGTTGATTCCTTGGTGAACTACAGCTTGTTCATGATGCTTCCATTGTTGCTTCTTTCCACATGGTTATCATAGTGAGAGTTTTGAGCAATGTCTCTGATGTAGTCTCTTTTGTGTTCGCTTCTCAAGGAAAAAAAATGAAATTCTTTTCTGTTCGGACAATAGTGCCCTTCCTTAACAGTTAATACTTGAGGATATGTTGAGTTAGTTGAAACCAACATGGGGTTTTACAGGAATTTGCCCTGTGTACCTTTTCAATGAGTCTATATATTTGTTTTTTGGAAAGGAAGATGATCCAGTTCATCCTTTAAAGCATGACTTTTTGAGTTAAAAGTAGCTTGTGTTTTGTTGGTTCGTTAACAAGTTTCCTAGTGAACCCGGTTTCGAAGATAACTATAGACAAGACAACGTTGAGCTGGATAGTAGATTTTTTTTTTTTTTTCCTTTTCTTTGGAAGGAGAACAGTGGATACCATTAAACATCGACATTATCTTAATCACTAAAATAAAGCACAATAACCCAATGAGTAATCTTAAAAAAAAATACTTTGAGATTCGTTAGTTCTGTAATTTAAATTCTGATATTTGAATTCTGTGAAGTAATAGTTTGAAATTAAGAATTTTTGAAAATTAATATTTTAAATTAATTTTTTAATTAATTTTAGTTAGAAAAAATATTAATATTTTTTATTAAAATTGGATTAATTTTAATTATTGTTCTTAATTTTGAAGATATTATTATGTTTTAATAATTAAAGTTATTTAAAAAATTATTTTAAGACATTAATTTTTAAAAATTCTTAATTTTTTACACCCATATCTTAGGTTTTTTTTTTTTTTTTTTCGCAGTTCACTGTAACTCAAATATATATTTACCCTTAAAAAAGCCCAAATATATAAAAGGGAAATATAGAAAAAAGTCAGTTAGAAATTATGATATCTTCTTGACTTAATTCAAGAAAATTGAGCCAAAAAAAAAAAAAAAATGTGGATCCACACTTCCACAGTTCCAGTGGGAAATGAAATAAGGGAGTCCGGAAAAGATAGTTGTTGGACTCTTTAGGCGGACCCATGTTAGTCGAGACATGCCGTGGTCCATAAAACAGTTTTCTTCTTCAGATAGAGAGTTTAATTATAATTAACAAAGTTACTAAATTAAAACAAATAATATTTTGCCTCATTTAGGAAGAAAAAGGGGGGAAAAGAAAAAGTGGGAGATAAAAGTGAAAAAAAAGGGAAAAATATGTTATTTGGTAGAAAGAAAAAAAAAAAGACAAAAATAAAAAAAAATAAAGAGAAAATGAGATAAAAAAGTAGTTAACGAGCCCTACAAATATTTTTTTTCTCCTTAAATTGAAGAGAAAATAAGAAAAACAAAATTAGTTAAAGAATAATTTTAAATTATTAAATTATCCTTAGATATTAATTTTAAAAATTATTATATAATAAAAAAAATAATTATTCAAAATAAAATAATTTTCTTCTGTTTTTTCTACGTATCAAACAACCACAAAATATATATATATATATATATATATATATATATATATATATATTTTTTTTTCATGGTACACATTCGTTTTCTTTCCCAACTATTTTTTCCTCCCATCTCGATTTCTTTCCTCTCTGGCCAACGTAGCCTTCTTGCAATAAGTGAGTATTGGGAAATACCCACTTCCTCCCCAACTCAACTAAACTAAACTAAACTAAACTAAACTAAACTGAAAAAACAGAGCAAAGAAGAAGAAGAAGAAGAAGATAATGATGATGCCCTTTAGAGAGGTACACTTTTTAATTCCAAATGGGTAATCGGGAAGTAAGAATCCCTAGATCTTATGATTGATTAGATAATGTGCAGGAAAAAGAGGGAAAGAAAGAGGCTTTTAGGAAGTATTTAGACTCCACTGGCGTTCTTGATACTCTCACCAAAGGTCTTTCTCTTTTGTCTCTTCCCCTTTTTTTTTTTTTTTTTTTTNAAAACTTTTTTTTTTTTTTTTTCCATTTTCTGGAAAAAAAAAAACAGTGAACTACAAATTTGATGTGGTAAAAGCATGAATTCAGGTTCTTTTTATTCTAAATTATAGTTTTAGGGCATGTTAAAATACTATGCCTCAGAAATATTCCTCTTCTTGTTGATGTTGAATTAAGTTCTGGCTTCAAAAATGAATATTTGAATACCTTTTAAAGGAGCCTTAATCAGGCTGCACCTTTCAACTAGGCAACTCCTTTTTTTTTTTTTTCAGAAGACACTATCTGACAAACTTTTATTGGTCTAGTTAGTTTGGAATTAAACCAATATGATCCATTGTTACTACTAAAAAAATGTTTTATTTTGTGAGATGATTGTATGAGTATCCAAAGTGATGGTTTTTTCATTGCGGGCAGGTTCATTCAACAAAAATTAGGTGGTCCATCTTCGTCCGATTATGAAAAGCTTCAAGCTGAATTGTCAGATTTGCAAACCAAGTATAGCCAACTTTTGGCTGCGCATCAAGAAACCTGCAAAGAGGTGTGCCTGCTGGAATTGTTTGTTGTATTTTAGCACCTTCCTGCTTTATATTAGCTGTCGCCAATGATTTTGCCTTGTTGAATTGATTCGCAAATAACGAGTTCTGAGAACCCAATTCGCTCATGTTTAGATTATGTCGAACTAAACCGACTAATGCAGTTGAATTGTTTATAAATACATACATTTGGTTGAAATAGTAGCATGAGATTTGAAAAGGGAAGATCTAAGTACAACTTTGTTATGGCTGATGCTGCGACTTAGCAATTGATTATAAGAAAAAGGGGTAAGGTACATGGCATGTATGTAAGTCATCTGAAGGGTCAATCTTAGCAAATAATGGGAGACAATAGACTTAATGGAGCTGTAAAGTACATTAAATATGTCAAAAACTATGAGCTGTTGATGTCTGAGAATTTATAGGACATGTGTCTTTGTGGTTGTATGTGATCCTAACTTTTCCTCATTTTGTTAGTAAGATGCTAAGTAATAAAACCTAGATTAGCCTAATAGTCAACGTTTTAAAACACATTTACTTTGCTAGATCTCTGTGTGGTCCGTTTCTGTTAGTTTTGGTCTGTGCTGTATATTTGCCCTGTTTTCCATGTTAATCACTTTGGTTATCGTTTGCAGTTAGAAGTTAAGAATTCACAGGATATAGAGCCATTGTCTACCAAGGAGACTACTGATGGGGAGGCTCAGAAAGAGAGGCTTTAAGGTGACAAAGTGTTTGGTACATTGTTAGCAAACAATAATTTCGTTTATGATAAAACTAGAGTACAATCGGGAAGCATTGTTCCCAAATTGTTGTATGACTGCATTCGTAGCAGGCACCGAGACTTTTCATAGTGTGTCCATTTTTGCTTCATATTTTTTCCTCTCTCAATTTTGGTGAGAGAGAGGCAGTGTTCTGATGTAGTACATTTTCAGTGCAATACATTGGGCCATTGATTTTTACTAGTTTCCCTATTTGAATATTCTTTTACTATTTGCAAAAGGTATTGAATACGGTTCTCTTCTACTTCAGCATTAGCTCCAAGCTTTGCCCCAACTAGTTTCTTTTGCTATTAAACATATTTGGTAAAAGAAAAACGCACTTCCAATGAAAAGTACTTGAGATTAATTTCCATAGTTAACCAAGACATTGTCCAGCTTAAGAGATAAAATAATTATACAGAGAGCGTTACAATTACTAATGCCCTATTATTCAATTTCATCATTAGGAACAACATACATGGCACTACACTACTTTGCCCAAATTCATTAATACATAGAACTCAACAAATGTGGCCTGAACATTCTCAGTTTCCAGGGAAAATCTGAAACCGAGCTAACAGAAAACAGCAAGCAGGGAAACCAAGACGATGACTGAGCAAATCAAGGCCTGCAAAAATATTATTTTCAACCACTATTAAAGAACAAAAGCATAATGAAAAATAACCAAATGCCATAGATGCAACAATTATATGTATATTAATTCACAACATACATAACATTTCAATTCTTCACTTACTGCAATGGCTGATGCTGCAAGTCCAGGTCTCTCCCTTGGATCTTTAAGATAATAATTCCCAAAATAAAGCACTGTGGCATAGTACCACAGTGGCGGAAATGCAAACCCCAATAGAAAACTGTCACAAAAAAAAAACATACTAAACTGGTAAAAAAATTATGGACTCTTGTCGTTAAGTGTTAAAACTTTACATTGTTTCTCCGAAATAACTGCCGTTAAGTTTAAATGGATTAAATAAAAGAAACTGTAACATGTACAGATTAATTCGTACTCACGAGAACCATCCAATGCCACAACCAAACCAAGACAGAGGCTTCTCATAAATCCCACCAGACTCTAGCAAAGAGAAGTCTCCTCCTTCCACATGGATTTGCATTTCCATCTCTTTATTCTGAGTGTTTCCACCTATAAACCACAACCACAACCACATTATTTTCTTCTCTTCATATATCTTACTTGCCCTTTTTATTTTTCTTGATTATACCATTATGGTTCCACCATGAGTTGTATATACTGACCTTGCTCCATCAATGTGACACCAGTAGTGTTCTGCTTGTTGTCTGGCTGGTATTGGTCCATCGTCGGGGACGACGACGATGCTCCAGTGATCCCTGACGCTATGTCATCGTGCATGATCAAGTGATGACCTTTGTTTGGAAAGTTTAAACGTTGAGAAGAGAATATGGTGAGACAAACGAGTTATTGTCAGGAGTTTAAGGAAACCATTATTGTTATGTTAAGGAAATTACAAGGGGAAGAACATGGTATGTTATGTCAGGGGCTAGGGAAGAACATGGTATGTTATGTCAGGGGCTAAGGATAACAAAAGAGGGGGCTAATGTCAATTTCTTTTCCTCGTTTGGAAAAAAAAAAAAAAAAAATGAAGAAGAAGGAATAATTTTTTTTTTTTAAAAAAACGAAACTGTTCCCTCCTTTTTTTCGTTTACCAAAAAAACTGCCACTCCTTTTCTGGATTCTTTCTACTTTCTACTGAGAAATACTAACTCTTATTTTTATCTTGAAGGTGATAATGCCTTGTGGTGTTTTCTTGCAAAAAAGAATGAAAAAAAAAAAAAAAAATCCAAAGTTGTGATTCTTCCGGGGACGAAAAAAAAAAAGACAAAAAAAGATGCATTGTTAAGCAAGGAACTTTAGACTAATTATCTAATGCAGTATGGACATTTCATTTAATGTAATTAGTATGATATGGTAAATTCAGTGAATAAGATTATTATATGACATTATTTTAATTTATAGATGATCCTTTAAGATTAAAAAAAAAGGTTTTTTAGTATTCGGTGACACATGAGATACGTAGATGGCATTCAGGGTGTTTCCTGCCGCGTACCTATGATAAAAATCCGCCTTTACAATTACCCAATAATAATAATAATAAAAAGCTTACAAAGAAAAAAAAAACTTTCTCAATTTCTCATGGAAAAGAATACTAAGATTTTTACCTAAAAAAAGATGTTAAGATTTTTATTGCTTGATAACCATTATTATTATATTTATTACCTATGAAACAATATTTATATATTTTTAAGATTTAGCACAAAGTTTTCCTGAGAAAAATATATATCACAAAGTTTTTTTTTTTTTTGTTTTTTGTTTGTGGACACAGGTTCCCACTGCAAAACCCATAAAAATAAACACTATTTTCCAGATTTTTTTCAAAGAAGAAAAAGAGAAGAAGAAGAAACTGTGGTGTCGTTTGGCAACACTCCATATAATCCAGCAAAACGAAAAATAATAATACGGAACATAAATCAAAGACTTTGACTCAAAGTCAAATAAAAAAAATGAGTCAAATGAAAAAAAAACCTAAAATCCGATCCAACGGCTGAGATAACTGTATCCCAAAAAATATATACTCGTAATTAAGAAAAAGAAAAGAAAAGGGTATTTCCAAAATTAAAAAGTAAATAAAAAAAATAAAAAATTAGGCATTCCACACACACTCTCTACAATCTATTTTCTTCTTTTCTCTCTCTAACTTGGAATGGAACCCAATGAAAACCAACTCAGCTCCTACTACCACCACCACCACCACAACCCAAACCCTCACCACCACCACCACCACCACCAGAGCCCCACGACCACCGCCGCCGCCGCATCTCCGACCAACGGCCTCCTTCCCAACACCCACTCCGGCGATGGGACCCACATGGTCTACCCTTCTCACCACTCCGTCCCCTCCGCCGTGACGTCCCCGCTCGAGCCCGCCAAGCGGAAGCGAGGCAGGCCCCGGAAGTACGGCACTCCCGAGCAGGCCTTGGCCGCCAAGAAGGCCGCCACGACGTCGTCTCACTCCTCCAAGGAGAAGAAGGACCACGCGTCCGCCTCCGCCTACGCCGCCGCGGCCGCTGGTGCTTCCTCGTCGCCGCCTTCCTATTCCACCTCCTCATCCAAGAAATCGCAGCTCGTTGCGCTTGGTGGGTCACTCTCTCTCTCTCTTCCCTTACATTTTCACCAAATTTTTCGTGATTTTGGCCCAAAAATTCGTCTTTTTTGTGTCCCAAATTGCATGGAGTGGTGTTGTTCTTTGGTGCATTGGTGCATAATTTGCCTCGGCCCCTTTGGTTTTTGGGGCTTGTTTGGCTACTTTTTGTGGAGTTATTGGTTTATTTTCAGGTGGGTCTCTGATAATTCTTCGTTTTTTTGGGTCTTTACTTGTTGAATTTCTTTCGTTCTAGAGGGTTGGTCTTGTTCCAAATTGCTTGAATTTGTTTTTGGGTTTGTGGTGTAAGTCGCCTCTGTTACAGTTGCGCTTGCCGATTTTCCCTTAAAGCTTAACAGTGTTACATTCCAATGTTACAATTTTCTCACTTGTTAATTTATTTCCTACATGAGAAATTTGTTGTTTTGAGCTTGGTAGTGTGAAATTTTAATGGCCTTGTGTTTGGAATGTGCTCATTGGTATTACTGTGTAGTCTGTGTTTTTAAATTTCATAGCTGTTTAGAATGAAGACTTATTATTATTAGAATTGCAGGTCATTATTATTAAGATAGCGGTCCATTTTGGTAATAAGAAGCGTTTAATATGAGAAAAATTAGTGACCTTTGGCATGGGTTCTCAAAGGCGTCCCTTTTTTTCTGTTGCATGAAGAACTTATTTTCTGATTAAAACTTGTCCTGTTGGATTCTTTAGACTGCAGCATAGTCTAATGCAATTATATCAGTGCAAGGAATTTTAAAGATTTGCCCAACTGTTCTATTTTCCTCTAGATAGCACTCTTACAAGTTTCTCTAGTTTTTCAAGCTGCTATTTTGTTTGATGTTAGAGTTCAAAAATGACAGAAATGTTAGGTAATTAATATCACAAGATAGTGGTGGATTCTTCTGTTCCCGATTCTCCTTAACCAATTTAAATAAAGGTTAATATCTTATTGTAGGATAAAATTTACTGAATTATTGTATTGCTTTTATGCTTGACATTTAGATTAATAACCTATTCTACTTCTGGTTGTTAAAGAATGCTGTATGTTACGTTGAAGTGTTGTCTTTCCACTCTCTCTCCTGCCTACAATCTTCCTTGATAACAACTTAGGTGAAATTAAAAGAACACCTTTTTGTTTGTATCTGATTCAGATGGTTTTTGAATTCTTCTTGTATTGGCTAATGAGTTTCAATTATAATCCAGAGTACTTATGTTACTCTCCTTTCATGCAGGCAATGCTGGACAAGGTTTTACTCCGCATGTTATCAGTGTCGCTGCTGGTGAGGTATGCTTGTATCCAGTTATTCTGGATGCTTTATTGTTCATTTTAGATTCTTGACGACTACATGCAACAAATAACTCTGATACATGAAACAAATAGGAGCATAAAAGAAGAGATATTTTCTCATTATTGCTAATTCTTCTAAGAAAAATCAAATACTTCTGATACATGAAACAAATAGGGGCATGAAGAAGAGATATTTTCTCATTATTGCTAATTCTTCTAAGCAAAATTGTGAAACATAGTCTGTAGTCAGCCTTTCAGAATTACGAATTTCCGAAAATATGATATTTATAAGAATACATAATATGTGTTAGCATCACAATGGTTCGATAAGAAGTGAAATACCAAGACAAAGTGCATTAAGAAAGAATAGTGAAAATGTAAATATTCATGATCTTGTCTAAAATTTTTCTTTCTTTATATTTTGTGGATAAAGCTCCTGTAATCTTTGTAAGACAATGATGAGTACTATATCCAATGCCCTTCTGTTTGGCTCTTTTATCAAAATATTTGTTGTGAAGAAATAAAAAAAAAATCTGAATCATTTTTCATGAAGTATAATCAAACATGTTCTTTTTTTCTCCGACGGCTAAAGCTTTAATGTATGGTTATAATGATTGGTTTTGGGTCAGACTATAATGTTAATTCGTAGTGTTTTTGTCCTGTAAGATTAATTGACAATATTTTTCCATTAACATTCGCACCAAGGCAAGGGTACAAACTCGCGGAAACACTTTTTAATGGTTGTGACCAGGCAGCTTTTGTAATTTGCATGTTTCTGCTTACTGGGTAGTTAGACATTCGTATCTAGTTTATGTATATAAACTTGTACCTTATCTTTAAGTTTATTACTTTTGAAGAAGAAGTTTTGATGTAGGTTAATATCTTATTCATGAATTCTTTAAGTTACAGATTATGCTTGATTGTGATTTGTAAACATTGAAGAATTATTTGAAATTCTCTTGTGAGTTTGTTCTAGGAGTAACTAAGACTGCTTATATCTTCTTCAGTAACTTGTAGTAGATCCATTTGGTTATTTGTTAATTAGGGCAGAATAAATTTGTGGTTTAGGCAACTTAACTACACTTAAATTTCTGGTCTTAGTCTGTTTTTTAACCCCAAAATTGTTCTAGCTGTAAATGGCGCTGCTGGTACCTAGTTTTGGAGGTCTGAACTATGCAGAATATGTAGAATTTCTGGGTTAGATCTCTAGTTGTGTGGAATTGCTTTTTTTTTTTTCCCTTCCACTGGTCATACAAGATAAGTACAAGTGGCATAATTTAACTGCAGTTATTATTATTATTATTATTTTCCTTTTTTCCCCCAAAACTCCTTGGTGTGATTACAGTAATTTTGTGAACAACCTATACTTTTTTGGGACCATGGCATCGGCCTGCTATTATCATATTTCTGTCCTTGTTACCTAGCTGAATATGGCTTGTTGAGACTTGAGATGCCCCTGCCATTTTTCTTCTATTATTTACTTAGGTTCTCTTTCTCTTTATTTGTTAACCTGCTCACATGATAGATGGATGCATTTAGTAGGATGTGGGACAGAAAATTATGATGTTCATGCAACAGAGCAAGCGTGAATTATGTATTTTGTCTGCCTCTGGTACAATCTCAAATGCATCTCTCCGCCAGCCGGCTACTTCGGGGGGCAACATTACATACGAGGTAAACATTCCTGATTCAATGTTAGAAATGGCCAATACAAGTGAATTTTGATCACTCAAGATACAATGTGCCCCTCTCTCCATTGTAGAATAACAGGAAGAATAAAATTGGCAACGATTTTCTCTAATTTTTTTTCAGAAAAAAATCAGAACTTATTTCTTACTAATTCCGGTTTGTTAGTCGTCTAAAAGATTGCCGCTTTCTTTGATGAATATAATTTTTAGTATTTTGCTCCAAACAGCTTGAAAAATTGTATGTATATTTTTTCTGCCATTTTTATTTGAGTCATGACTTGTGCCAGTGGTAGAAGGGCTTGATAAATCAGGAAGAGATCAAATTCAGGCTGTTACTTTTCTCGTCTATTTCGTGTTAAAGTTTACCATGTGATAACAGTTTGTTCTTGCTGTGAATTTAGGGTCGCTTTGACATTATCTCATTCTCCGGATCTTATGTACGTACCGAGCTTGGTGGCAGGACCGGTGGGCTCAGTGTGTGCCTATCCAGCACAGATGGCCAAATCATTGGAGGCGGAGTTGGTGGACCACTAAAAGCTGCAGGGCCAGTGCAGGTACTAGTTTTTTTGGTTGGAGTAGGTAATGGTTATTTTACTTTTGAATTTATTAATTTGCTATAAAGTTAGATATTGGTCACATTGTTGTAGGGCACAAAGTGGGACATGAGATATTAGCTTATTACATGTTTCTGCATGTGTGTGTGATAGAGATAAAGATATAGATATGCTTTAAGTGTAGTTTAATGCCCCAAAAGCGTTGTTTTCCAAGTCATTGGACATTGGAAAGTCACCGTAGCCAGAATAAGTGCTAGTTCCTGTTCCTTTCACCTAGCCACGTCACATTATTGGTTCTTGGGTGTTTATGGTACACTAGTTAAATCTGTGTACAGGTTATTGTTGGTACATTTCTGATTGATACCAAGAAGGATGCAAGTGCTGGTGTGAAAGGTGATGCTTCTGCCATGAAATTGCCATCACCAGTTGGTGTAACGTCCCCCTCAAGCGTTGGCTTCCGCTCTGCTGTTGACCCTAGTGGAAGAAATCCAGTCAGGGGAAATGATGATCAGCAAGCTATTGGGGGAAGTCATTTCATGATTCAACCGCGGGGCATGCATGTGACACCCTCCCGGCCCACAGAGTGGAGGGCTGGTCCAGATGCTAGAAGCACTGCTGGTTATGAGTTGACAGGTATGATTTCACTAGAACAGACAATAAAGGGCTTTTTTTTTTTTTTTCTTTCCTTGCATTAAAGATTGCTGAGAGGGTTTAACATGCCTGTCATATCATGGCCATTGATCGGCATGGACTCTGGTAGGACCCACGTAAGCTGACGGGCAGACACGTCGGACGCCACTTTTTATTGTACATATGTAACGAGGAAGAGTCTGAAATGGCTTAGTGTTTCCTTTGCAGGAAGAGGTGGTCTTGCAGCACATCAATCTCCAGAAAATGGGGACTATGATCAAATTCCTGATTAAGGTTTCTCTCTTGGGGATTTGAAAGCAATGAATGTTTTGTCGTAGAAAGATGTATAATATTTTACCTGCACTCTTTGTTAGGCAATGCTGTTAATAGTTTGAACCATACATTAGAGAAACATCGCTCTGAAGAGGTCCTCTTAAAGTATTTTCCCTTGCCTCCTTTTCTCTCCAAAGTTGTTTTGTTCAGCCTCCTTCTTCCTTTTTTTTTTTTTGGTTGTTGTTGTTGAATTTTCCTACTGGGTTGCTTGTTGACTCCTGTTTATACTAGGATTGAATAAAGTAGTTCCATCTAAATGCATTTTTGGAATTACGTCATTTCATTACCTAGAACATCTTTACAGTCTTTTATCTTGAGTAAGGCCCTTGGCCCTTGGAGACAGATTCAGTTAAGTGTCGGTCATGTTTGTTTTTTTGTTTTGGTTTGAAATGTAGTAATCTTATTGTAGCATGTTTGATTCATACGGCATTTCACTGAAGAAGTCAAACACGTTTGCTTTGCTGGACTACATTACGAAAGTCGTCTACTATGGATTCAACTTACAAGCTTGAAAGTGAAAGTTGGCGGTGAACTGCATAATCAGTGGCACTGTTACTGGGACATGAAAGTTTGGTGTTCAGAAAAAGCTGTATGAATGTAGCGTGCAAACAAACAAAGAAACAAAAAGACACAAGCTTTGATACCAATCAAGTCTGCATTTTCTTTTTTCCTTACCACTTTTATTACTTTATTTGGGACCTACTTTCTTTATTGGCATGTCAAACGGTTGTGTTCATGACAGGCATTGTTTAGCCTATACACAAGTCAAGTAGAAAGAGATGGTCTTTTACATGCTCGAATCGGGCCCAATATGTGCTAATTTGTAAACATTGTCCAACTTGGTAGTGTTGAACTTCTTCCCTAATATAACCATTACCGTTTGAATATCACTCTCTCTTGAATTCGATTTTTCTACTAAAATTCGAATAAGCTTTTCGTTGAACGAGTACGATAATTTGGTCAAACACATGAATAGCATAGAGAATGGCACCATCTATTTTTCCATTTTGGAATGTAGACTAGTACTAACGAATACAAATAGAGAAGCGTCAAACAATTCCAACTTGTGATCTAAGGGTACTTGATGAACATTTTTGGTTTTAATACACAATACATGTGGATATCTTAGAAATTGTTATTATTCCAGTTGTGTGATAAAAAAATGCTAAGTCTAATTCTTGTGGAACAAACATTATTATGATAGAAAAATCCATCCACCCTATTGACCTTTAAATACCACGTGTCAAGAAAACATAAATTATCAGTCTATTCCCATAAAATAAGTAACAAAATCCACACACGAAAATCCAAGCCAATGTAGCCCCACCATTTGCAGTTGTACAGCTCAAAGCACATCATCATCACGTGCGCCACGCGACCCTTCAACGACAACCATTCCCATCCGGTTCCCACTCTACCATAGTGGAACTTCGAACGCCTCCAAATCTCCACCGCCAAACATCATAAAACACTTTCGGGGCCACAACGTTTGACCAATCAAACGGTAGAAATACTAGGTTCCACCTGAAACACATGAACACGTTAACACCATTTCATAATCTTTTTAAAAAAAATTTATTTAATATTCTTTTCTCATTCAACGAAAGAAATTGTTGTTACTATTATCAGTTCAAAGAGCTTTGTGGGTCCAGGAATTGTGATGGGGACATGGATGAAAGAGAAGGTCCAGGTTCTCTTCACGTAAAAATTTGTGGGTCCCAAAATCTCAAACCCCTTTAAGCCTCAAAGCCTTTAAACCTCTTCCTTTTCTACAAGCTCCAGCACCGGCTGTCCCTGACTGACGCCACTTAGCCAATTTCCCACGCCGCGTCTTCCTCTCTCTCTTTGTCCCCTCTCTTAAGTTTTCACAGAGTTTCACAGAGAGAGAGAGAGAGAGAGAGAGAGAGAGGAGTTGTAGAAATATAAAGACTAAAGAGGTTTATTGAGAATCTTTTCTGGTTTAAAAGTAGACTTTTTTAGCTTTTTTCAGAAGAAGGGTATCCTTTCTTTTTTGCGCATCTTTTTCTCTTTTGATGGATTTCGCTTTCTGGGTATTGAAGATTGTTCTGTGTGAGTGGCTTTAGTAGTTGGTTTTGGTGAGAAAGTTGAAAAAAAAAATTGGTTGATAACGGTTTGATTGTGATTGGAACACAACTCCGGCTGGCACAAGGTGGTTCTTTTTTTTTTTTTTTTTTTCTTTTTTGTTTTAGTAGTTTTTGGCCAAGATGGTTGGTTTTGTATCGTAGATATTTTGATCGTCAGTTTTTGGTTGTGGGATCAAGAGCTTTTCTCATCAGTTTCTGGTTGAAGCCATCAACAAGTTCTTTTTCAAGGTATCATTTTGTTTTATTTTTTCTTGTGGAGATTTTTGGTTAACTGAAGAGAAAGGGGTCATTATTGCTCATAGCACATACGGTAATGTGGATCTTGGAGTTTAGCAGATCGATGTAACTCTTTCTAAAAGAACCCATGTGGGCATTCCAGATCTTGGATTAAAGGCTGAGAAGTTTTCGGAAATGAGAATTCAGACTTGGGTTTCTGAGCTTTAATCTGAGTAGTTTTCTTCGCTTTTCTTTTTTTCTTCTTAGCGAGCTTTTTCAAGTCTCGGGAAAAAAGGGAAAAAAGAAAATGGTTTGAATTAGTAGCTACTTGGGGTGCAATGTTAAGAGCCTTCCTTCTTATATTGTTGACTTCGTGTCTCATTTTCTCAGTTTCAGCCATTGATAATGAGTATCCTCATTGTAGTTGTGATGATGAGGGTTTTTGGAGCCTTTCAACGATTCTAGAGTGTCAAAAAGTGAGTGATTTCTTGATTGCAGTGGCATATTTTTCAATCCCTATTGAACTTCTCTACTTTGTTAGTTTCTCAAGCCTCCCCTTCAAATGGGTCCTCTTTCAGTTTATTGCATTTATAGTCCTTTGTGGATTGACCCACTTACTCAATGGATGGACTTATTATGGTCCTCACTCATTCCAATTGATGCTAGCTCTCACCATTGCAAAATTCCTCACAGCCTTAGTCTCTTGTGCAACCGCCATAACCCTTTTAACTTTGATCCCTCTTCTTCTCAAAGTCAAAGTCAGAGAGCTTTTCTTGAAGCAGAATGTCTTGGAGTTGGACCAGGAGGTTGGGATGATGAAGAGACAGAAGGAGGCGAGTTGGCACGTTCGGATGTTGACTCGAGAGATTCGGAAGTCGCTTGATAAACATACGATATTGTACACTACTCTGGTTGAGCTTTCCAAGACACTGGAGTTATATAATTGTGCTGTTTGGATGCCAAATGAGAACAGAAGAGAGATGAACCTGACTCATGAATTGAAACCCAGATCTTCAAAGGGCTACCCTCGTTCTATACCTATTAATGACCCAGATGTCTTAGAGATAAGAGAGAGCAAGGGGGTGAGGATTCTGAGGCCCGAATCGGCACTTGGGGATGCAAGCAGAGGCGAGTCTGGGGAGTCTGGTGCTGTGGCTGCAATTCGGATGCCAATGCTTCGGGTTTCGAATTTCAAAGGTGGTACTCCGGAGATGGTCGATACTTGTTATGCTATACTGGTTTTGGTTCTTCCAGGTGCAAATTCTAGAGCTTGGAGCTTTCCCGAAATGGAGATAGTGGAAGTGGTGGCTGATCAGGTGGCTGTGGCTCTCTCTCACGCTGATGTTCTTGAAGAGTCTCAGATGATGAGAGAAAAACTAGCTGAGCAAAATCGTGCCTTGCAGCAAGCCAAGAAGAATGCAATGATGGCCAGCCAAGCAAGGAATACATTTCAGAAGGTAATGAGTCATGGAATGAGAAGACCTATGCATTCAATCTTGGGTTTGCTTTCGATTGTCAACGAGGAGAACATGACCTTTGAGCAGAGGATTATCATAGACACAATGCTTAAAACCAGCAGTGTTCTATCAACTTTGATAAATGATGTCATGGAGATTTCAACAAATGATAATGGGCGGTTCCTACTGCAAATGAGGCCATTTGAATTACATTCCATGATAAGGGAAGCTGCTTGCCTTGTAAAGTGCTTGTGTATGTATAAAGGCGTTGGCTTTGAAACTGATGTCCAAAGCTCCTTGCCTAATCAGGTGATAGGTGATGAAAGAAGGGCTTTTCAAGTTATTTTGCATATGGTTGGGTATCTATTAAGCATCTATAAGGGAGGGGGCACTGTCATGTTTCGGGTATTTTCAGAGAGTGGTAGTGAAGGAAGGGCTGATAAGTTACAGGGAATGCGGAGACCAAGTATGGCAGATGAGTTTGTATGTATAAAGTTTGAATTTCAGATCAGTAAGGGAGGTTCTTGGTCAGAAGGATCAACCTCAGATATAGATTATGCTAGTAGGAGGCATAATAGCAACGAAATCAAGGAGGGCCTGAGCTTCAGCATATGCAAAAGGCTAGTGCAAGTAAGTGGTCTATGTGTGCTCATTAAATATTTCTGCAGATTTCTCTGATTGTCTACTCAATTTCAACTACAGAACTAAAAGGTCATGAACTTAACCGTTGGTGATAGTTATCATGTGGAAATAGATAATTATCATTTCAATTCATTCCATTTTTGTTGATGCCATTTTTTGACCCAACATGTTAAAGGGTCATTCTGGTACCTATTTCTTAGGTTGTTAATAATTTAATAATGGACATTCTTTCTGTCATTTTTGGCGCATTAATGTAGTTATTGGTGCAAATTTGTTTCTGCAAGTACACTTTGTTCATTAGATGCAGTTGAACAGATTAGCGAGTTTTATCTCCATGAACTAGTGTAGTAATACCTATATAAGTTGCAGCTTTTATTTACTTTGTAATATCTGACTTTATTGGTTGCTAAATCATGTCAAAATTATTGTACTTTTTAATGTCTGCCAGATATAAGAAGTTTTCCACAGCTTCTGAATTTTCTTGAAAGTCTTTGCAGATGATGCAAGGTAATATTTGGATTTCTCCAAACCCAGTGGGATTTGCACAAAGCATGACACTTCTTCTCAGGTTTCAAGTCCGACCTTTTGGAAGAGGGATTTTTGGTCCAGGAATTTCAATTGATCAGCTGCAGCCAAGGTCCAATCCACAGTTCAGAGGGCTCCGAGTTATACTAGCTGATGATGATGACGTAAACAGGACAGTGACCAAGAAGCTGCTTGAGAAGCTGGGTTGTCAAGTATTGGCAGTTTCATCCGGTTTTGAGTGCCTGACTGCCGTCACTAGTGCTGAAAACTCTTGCCGAGTAGTTCTTTTGGATATCCATATGCCTGAAATGGATGGTTTTGAAGTAGCCATGCGAATCCGGAAATTCCGAAGCCATAACTGGCCTTTGATCATAGCTGTCACGGCAAGTGCGGAGGAGCATGTTTGGGAGAGATGTCTGCAGATGGGCATGAATGGATTGATTCGAAAACCTGTTCTTTTGCAAGGTTTGGCTGACGAACTCCAGAGGGTCCTGCAACGAGCTGGTGAGTGTTTGTGAGGAGGAAGTTGAAGTCTTGTTGGTACTTCTGGTGTTGGATTTTCAGTCTTGGAGTTCTTTTGGGGTGTCTCAAAAGAGCACACCGAATATAGAGCTCAACTCACAATGGGAAACTTACTGTTCGCTTACAAAATATAGTTGTTAGATCATGCTAACCATTTTGGTGATTTAAGCTTTATAACCATATAATGGATTATATTGGTTGTACTAGAACGTTTAAGTAAAGTTACCATCTTACATGGAAGTGCTGCTTGTTTGTAGCATTGCAGATCGGCGTTTTTTACTCATAATTATTTATTCAAGTTAGCATGTAATTTATTAAACATAGGTCTTCCAGACCAAGAAGAATAAGATGAGAAAAGATAACTAGATAAGATAAGATTAAAAAAAATGTTATTTAATACAAGTGATTAACTGTAGTAAGCTCAACAGTTTATTGAAGATCTGAAAGTGCATTAAATTTGTAAAAAAATATGGGATAGTGACTCTTTGGAGCAACGCTAAGGGCGTTTCTGTTCCTTAATACCACAAATAAAAGATATGTGAGATTAACATACAGATATGTATAATAATGTAGTCTATTATTATTAGTGTGTAATGTCAAGCATAGTTGGTCTCTTTAGTTAGTTACGTTAATTAAGGTGGATTTTGCTATAATGTATATTTTGAAAGGAAATTTTGTAATATTGAAAAATGTAATTTATTGGTGAAAGAAGAGATAGTAGTCTTGGCTCTTGAAGGGGAGTTTTGTGCAACTTGAGTTGAGTTGTCAAAAGGATTTCTTTTAAAACACATATTTACAAAAAGGTTTATATATTTTTTCTTTTTTGCAAATTAGTCTTTCCCGAAATATTTGACTACGCTCAATTTGACAATGTTAAAAACAAATTATATTGCAAATGTTAACGTGTGAAAAGGAAAAGAGCATTAATTGCTCTTGATATGCGCCAGCAAAAGAAACACGGTTATCAATCCGTGTATTGAGCATTTAATGC
>JXTB01000318.1:6836-38695 GCA_002914805.1 Parasponia andersonii | reverse complement strand
CAAGATTCTCACATGCATATTAAGCCAATAATAAATATATTCTAATTGCATATTAGGCATCTAGAAGTCGTTAATACTAGTTTTGTAGTAACATAATCATTCATTATGTTATGTGCATTTACATACATGTTATTACGCTAATGATTGTCGAAGTGTCCCAATGTAGTGTAAAGGTTCAATACCTTCAGAGAGAGAGCTCGGTGTGCTAAAAGAACAAAGAATATAATTATGAAAGCAGTAATATGTGTATATGCATTAAGATCGTACTTGTTGATAACTTGGTCAAATAGATGTTTTTCGGTAAAATGTAATTTTCACGCATTTCGGAGCCAAATTCATGGTGTATTTAACATGTCGAATAGGCTTGATTCAATGTCTAGGACTCATTTATAGCATTTTATTTATTGGCTCCAGGTATTCAGGATGCTAATTCGTATTTAGTTGCACTAAGTTAGCTTGTATTAGGCTTAATCGCGTAATGTTGTTTTTATGCATTCTTATAATTGAGTGCTAATACTATATTTGCATTGTTAATTGGAGTCTAAATGACTTTATTTTTATGTTTAATGATTGGTTAAGGGGCTAGGCTCCACCAAATTATAATAAGATTGGCCATATAGGATCATAAGTCAAAGTATGACTAGATTTCACTTTCTAAGCTAGGTTTCACCATTTTGGTCTACACTTGGGTGTATAGGATTGACCAGCAACGTGGTGAGTATGCTAAGGATGTTTTAGAGCTTGACACATGGAAGGTAATGAGCAAAATACCTAAAATACCCCTTAAAATTTAAGTTATGCCATTCTTAGCCTCTAAGTATTGATTTTTGACCAAATCTGGTCATTTGCTTTCCCTTTCTCTCCAGCCACGACCTGAGCCTCTCCAATACCTTTTTACACTTCTCTCAACTTCTCTTAACCATCTCCAAGAGTTTCCAAGTGGTAGAACTCAAGTTGGAGCTCTAGAAAGCAAGATAGATCAAAACTAGTCAAGGTAGTTCTACTAATTCTTCTTTCTAGGTCTTTGCCTATAATTTCAATTCTGTAGTTGTTCCCACTTAAATATTTGTTTCTTCAGGTCTTATTAAGTTCAAAAATCTATTTCTAAGCCTTAGAAATCAGTTTGGTGGAGATAGAAGACAAGAAGTCTAGCAAAGACCCAAACTAGTCAAGGTAAGGTTTAAGTAGGATTTTGAATTTGTAATGAATTTTCTTTATTTCAACTCTTAAACCTAAGCTATTATTTGATAAATGATGGTCCTAGGAACCTTATATATTGCTTGAAAAATAGAATTTAAGTGGAGAATTAGAGTTAGATCTAAAGCCCCAAAGTTTGCTATTTATAGAATTAAGTTTTTTTTTTCATATGTAGTAGATTAAGTTCTATATTTGTAATCTGATTTCTTAAACTTGGAGTGTATATTTTATTGATTTTATTATTTCTTACACTCATTTGGTGGCTGGTTGTGATGACATACAAGTGTAAAAGTGGTTTTAAATTTTGTTTAAACCGAAAAAAAAAAAGTTCAAGTGTGCTTATGCCATTCCAAGTGATCCTCTTTGATGTGTATATGTGGGAATTGAATTGTAAATTGTTATTTCAGGTTTAAAACCATGATTTTAATCATGTGGGATTGTCTCTAAAATAGGGGAGGTGCTGTCCAAATATTTTTAAAATGAAATGGCACCATTTAGGAGCAAATGGACTTGTTTTTACAAAATTATGTGCCATTTTGGATCATTTTGTGCTAATGAACTAGCATTCATATTTTACCACTTTTGAATAGTTTTTCAATGCTAGTTACTAGATGTTAAGTACTTTAAGTGATTTATACACTCCTGAGTCATTTTAAGATTAAGTTTCCTAAATTGGTGAAAGTTTTGATTTCGGTATTGTTCAAATATCTTAATGCATTCTATTTGTAAAATGTGCATCTTGAATAATAGTAATTTATGATAGGTGATTAGCACACCAATCTCTAGAGGATATTGACCCTTTCCACTATCAATTACTATTCAAGACACGAGGTAAGTAAAGACTTACAACTGCATCACAAGAATTACATGGAAGATGTATTTATGTGAAACTTACTTATTCCTGAAGGTTATGAAATGGCATGTGCATGGCATGTTTTGCATGCAAATTGAGAATTTCATTACAGAATATTTAAAAGTGAGTACCGTTGTACCAATTTTATAAGATAAGTTTTAATGGCAATTGTTAGTCTGTCGGAGCTGGATAGGTAAGTCTGTTGATGCAGACTCTCCCGTTGAAGCGGGACTTGCGGATCTTATGATGTGTCTCGTTGAAGCGGGACAAGATTAGCGCGGTGTGGGATGCCCCTTTGATGAGGGAAGGAGTTTTCAAAAACCTCACACGACAGTCGCACCTTATTTTTACTCTTGGCCAGAGTTTCCGCCCAATGTTATCACGGCCTATCGACTTACGGGACTAGCAATGCTCTAAGGGGCCCAATTATGAATAAGTTTTAAGGAAAATACATGAACTAAAATGTTTAAGAAAGAAAAGGGTACAATGGGAACTTTACGAGATTTTTAAGCATACATAAGCATGCATAGTTTTTACTTACTAAGCTTTAGCTCATTTTAGTCTTGTGATGCAGATGAGGAGGCACATTTTGGTGTTGACTAACTGGTTGCCTGCCTTGCCTTTTGTCGCCGTGATCATACAGATGTAGACGAGCTTGACCTGTGGGCGATATTTTTGTTCTGAGATATTTTGGTATAATGTAAATATTACAGCTGATGGCAAAATCGACTGGTGAAAAACTCTTTTGATTGTACATTTTGTAAAGACACTTTTAACAAGAAATGCCATGTAGTTTCTTTTGTCCTAAAGTTCTAGAAAGTTCCAAAAAAAAAATTGCCCACCTTTTTATCAAAACAATAGATAATGTTTAAGAAAGAGTAATACTTCATAGTTTGACTGTATATGATAATATGGTTAAACTAGGGGGTGTTACACTTCATCTCCTCATTCATGGCATTGATCCATTTTTGAGAATTAGAACTTTCTATGACTTGAGTGAAGTTGATTGGATCATTCAGAATCATACTTGAGTGAAGTTGATATACGATATAATCATCCAGAATCACACTTCTCCTTTCTCTAGTAAACCTTCTTAAAAACACTTGTTCTTGAGGTTATTGAGCTTACTCCATAGGAGTATATATCTCATCTAGGCTAGGAAGTATTTGATCATTGTCATTGTTTTGTACCAGAGGGATTACATCTTGAGCAATATCAGGAATAATGTCCTAAGTTTCCTTATCATTGTCAATCGCGTAACCATAGGATGAGGAATGAATTCGTCTTCAAAGATAATGTCCCTAACTTCTGTTAGGAATATGCCTTAGAAAGCAGTTTCTTTGTTAGACATTTTAACAATGTTTATTAGATTTAAGTATTATCTATTTATTGTTAATAAATTTTATATTATATCCCAATTATATATATGTGATGTTTATATTTTCTATTATACAAATGTCTAAAAGTTTCCACGGCTAATAATGAGTAATAAAAAATTGGTCATGTGAAATGTTCACATGTGGAAGATTAAATTCTTTATTTCATTATGCCTAAATAAAATATCCCCATTTTGCAAGTAAAGATTGAATACTTTATTTTGCCAGAGAATATAGTATTGTCTATTTCAACAGAATTGATAAAGTCTTCAATCATCGAAGTGTTTAACTTCGGATAGAAACGCTTGTGCGTTATAAGAAAGTTATAAGTGCATTAAACTAGACCAAGTGAAAATAGAATTTATGGTTAAGTGTTGTAACTTAAGATTCTAGTAAGTATCGTAACTTAATATTCTATCTTTCACTAATCTAGTACTGTTGCAAGATTACCTTAATTCTAGTGATTGTCAAACTTGCTTTCATGAGTTTTATCTTTTTGACTTATTTAAGAACTAGTTTCGTTCCATAGTTCAATGTACAGTATCATGGAAGATGAGATTTATGAATTGACGAGAACACTTTTCATGATTTAGACATTATGCATAAAATATTACTTTGAATTTTTTCAAGGACTTAGATAATTAAAGTTGGGTGCTAGGTATTCACTTGATGAATTTGACTGTATTTGTATAAGTAGTTATAAACATTGTAGTTAATCATTATCCATTAGATAAAAAATAACAATTCAAAGTTAAATATGTACTATAGTGGTAATATAGTAATTTATCTCATTAGTACGACATTGCATTACGAGTATATTTATGGGTATAGCATATGCTAAATGGATCAAATTAAAGTGTTAATTAACTTCACAGAAAATATATGACATTTAGTCTAAGAGTACAATATTTAGCCTATAGTGGAGTACCCTAATATTAATGAACAAGGCCAATCATAATTAAGATTATGATTGTGAGTAATTAGCCCATTAGAGCTTAGACTACTTGGATCCATAAGGTCCTTTATCTAGCTTACACATAGCCCATGACTAATTGAATGGTCAATTGAGCCTAATAAGCCTAATAGAGTTTTCACCTCTCTAATACTTAAGAGAAAAATTCTCCTAAGCCTTTGTACAATAGTTATACGCCTATTACAGTCATAGAGATTGTGATATTTGAAATACAGAGAGAAAAAGAGAGAGTGAGAGAGAATCGATCTACCGCAAGAAAAATATCGAGCTTGTTTGGTGGGTGTCGAATCCAACAAAATAAATCCCTGCTCTAAATGTGTGTATATATATATATATATATAAATAATTGCATACAGTGATGAGCAAGGTCATCTCCACAAGGATTGGTTAGATTTATTTCCTTAAAGATTACGATAAATAAAAGAAAAAGGGATTTTAAAAATTAGAATTAAACAATCTAAAGAGAACGCAGTAAAAGAAATGCAAATAAAGGAAAAACCAATATAATACGAACATCTAGCCAAAGGTACAAATTCAGTTTTGGATCAGTGAATTGATCATTGATGCAAAGATAATTTCTTTAATTCTTTAATAAACTGGTTATAGTTATTAACAAGCTCTAACAACCTATCTCTCCTTAATATCTTGATAACCAAAACAAGCTCTTTGATTATTTCTCTTACTAGTAGACAATCCTAAACAAGCTCTTAGGATTTAATTTACCAATAGCATTAACAACTAGAGAGACTACCAATTCTAGCCAACAAACTCAGAGATTCGGTTCAATTAGACTAGATTATATATTTTCATGACATAAATTGAAAATCTCTTTTATAATCAAGTATGTCAGTTTACCACTTGCATTAGAACATTCAAACGATTATGGATTTGAAATTCTAAATGGCAATATATTATTTTGATAAATTGAACAATGGCCTTTTGCATCAATCAATCAAACAATAATTTCAAGGAACATAGAAAATATATAAATATTGAAGAATAAAAGAACAAGGAGAATTAATTAGATCTCACAATTCTTGAAAAACTAAAACTTCACTTATCCCTTGGCTAGAAGAAATATTTAGCAATTCATAGCAGAAAGAAAAACGTCTAAAAGATATGAGGGGCTGAGAAAGATGATCCCCCCTCTCTAAAAGATCTCACATCTTTATATCCTCTAAACAATCTACTAAAAACAAATCCCACTTTAATAGGGAGTATTAACAACCGGGAAACTTTCCTAAAGATAAGCAAACAAATCTTTCCAGCTGTCATTCACATCTTTGTTTCTAAATAAATCAAAATCGCATCAACCAATAAGGTGTGCCCACGCTTTATCTGCGAACTTCTTCTTTGAATGTACTGGGTAGATGGAACATGCCCACGCCTTAAGTAAAAACCTCTTATGGTCAGTGTATTTCTTGGACTCTGGATTTTTCCACGCAAATCATGCTATATTGATCCAAATCTTCAATCTACTCCCTAGAATTTGAAACATAATCAAAATCCAATATTTAAGTATTTTTAATCATTAAAATATAAAGGAATATCACAAATTATATGGCTATTATGCACTCTATCATTGTTCATGGCCGCTGAGGGAGGGATACTCGTGGTTGTAAATGTACAGTCAAGGAGAAGAACATTTTTCAAATTATTCTACTCATCTCTCGTTGGGAATCAAGAAGCTGCCTATACACCGGATTATTCTACGAGCTCCAGAGAATAGATGGAAATACTCAATAGTTGTGAAGCGCTTCCAGGTTTTATCTAAATCAAGATCCATGAATTGATTTATATTAGATCAATGATCCTACATTTTGTTTGGTAAATTTTCAAGAAAAATTTTAAAATACTAATTCTGTTGTGTTCTTAATTTATTTACAAAACTATGAAAATTATTTTTGTTAAAATCATTTTTTGAAATTATTTTTTGGTATTTCCGGCAATTTTATGTTCCCTCCCAAACTCAATATCCTCAAAAAATATAGTATTTCCTATCTTGAAGAAGGATCTGGCAGTGGGATTATAAAGTTTATATCCCCTTGACCTTTCAAAATACCTATAAAGTGGTAGCTAATTGTTCTGAAGTCTAGTTTCTTTTCATTTAGCCTAAGGCCTTGTCTCTGCTAGATAACTCCAAATGTATAAATGACTAAAATTAGACTTTCGCCCAGTCCAAAGTTTATAAGGGGTCTTAGCTACTACTTTGTTTGATATTCTGTTTAATATGTATGCTGCAGTCTTGAGTGTATCTCCCCAAAGTGATTCTTGTAAAGCGGAATGACTAATCATACTCTTTATGATATCCTTAAGTGTCCTATTGTGTCGTTCAGCAACACCATTCATGTTAGGTTTCCCTAGCATAGTTTATTGTGGAACGATACCATACCCTTCTAAATATTTAGCAAATGGCCCTGAACGCTGCTTACCTAATCTGTTATATTGACTGTAGTATTCACTACCACGATCTGAATTGGCAGCCTTCATTTTCTTATCCAGCTAATTTTCAACCTCAGATTTATAAGCTTTAAATACATCCAGTGATTGTGACTTCTCATAAATTAGGTAGATGTACCAATGGTGAGAATAGTCATCTATGAATGTGATAAATTATTGTTGTCATGCCAAGAAGCCGTAGGAAATGGACTACAAATATCTGTATGTATTAGTTCCGAGATGTTAGAGCTCCTATTGGCACCTAATTTCCTAATATTTTTTTGTTTCCCCTTTATATACTCAACACAGACTTGAAAATCTGACAAATTAATGAGACCAATAATCCCATCAGATACTAGACATTCAATTCTTTGTTTAAAAATGTGTCCTAAGCATCTGTACCATAATATGGATGAGTTCTCATTTGTTAATTTTCGCTTTATATCTTTTGAATTAACATGAAAAATTTCATTAATAGAGGGATAGGTATTTAACATATATGGATTATCGATAAGAACACCAGTATTAATAACATTTGAATTACGTATAAAACTACATAAATTATGATGAGGACATCAAGGCAGTCAAGATTCATGGTCCAGTACAAGTTTCTGTTGGTCCAGTGACGAGGGCTCGAGCTAAAAGATTCAAAGAAGAGCTGAATAACTTAGTCCGGAGAGTTCTACAACAAGAAGAAAGTGTGCTCACTACTGAAAGTGAACAAAGGTTAGTTTTGCTCATCCAAGTCGATCTGGGAGAGAACCAATCAGCCATACACATCCATTGAGCCATTGCATGGCCAACTTGCATGTCTAATCTATCATACACGTGCAAGGGGGGTTATAATCTGATGTAGACGTATTTTCTTTGTAATTCTATCTTTAATTTTACGTTTTAATTTCTGAGTGTTTCTAGGGTTATTTTAGGCGTGTATTTTCTTCGTTAAGGGTAGATTAGTAATTTTACAATCAAAACCCTAGAAAGTGTAATTCGACTATATATGTGCCGCCTACAATATTATGTTTTCAGATTTTCAAAATTAATCAAATGGTGAGAATTTTCTTCTCGAATTCTTAAAGGGACTTTTCTGAACTTATCAAGGGATTCCTTGTGGCGTTCAAACTCACTTATCAAACGGATCTTCCATCCCTATTTATGGCGTCTTCACCATACCAAGGTTTTTGCTTTGATAAGCAACGGATCGCGGTTTCCATCGAATTTGAAAGGTCTTGGGGTTGCATTTCCAGATTTGGTAACGAGTTTCGTCACATTGTTGGCGTGGTTCGTATCAATTGGTATCAGAGCTAGGTTATCAGGTTTGCCTATCCTTTCTTATTTATCCTTGTCGAGTCATTTGTTTAGGTTTAGGTTCCAATTCAGCCAAAAATCATATTCGGACAGATTATTTTCTTTCTTTTTCAGCATTTTTGATTGAGTCTTGATTTCGGGTTGTGCCCTTGTTTTGGGTTTCTCTTTGAATACGTTTGCATCTATTAGAGTTTAAAAATGAAAACACAAAATCGTGATCTTTGCTTTCCAAGTTTCCAGATCTGTTGTTATTCGTTTCTTGTTACCTGTTTCTTTAAGTTACCTATTTTCTTTAAGTTACTGATTCTTTTGTGTACTTCACACATTTCTGCAACATCAAAGAAAGAACAGAAAAGGGAAAGGAAAGAAAAGGAAAAGGAGGAAAAATCAAGAGGATCCGGAAAAAAAAAAGAGTACCAGAACCCTTCTTAAATTTTTTTGTTTCAATCTTGTTTCTTATGTCCTAAAACCCCTTTTTACCAAAACCCCACACTTGAGTGCCAAAATTCATCAAAATCCGTGACAAAATCTGATTCGTTTGGTTTGTTCTTGTCTTGATTTGCTACTTTAATCCTTTATATTAGTTCTTGATTAGTTTTGAAAGAACTTAAAGAAGAATACGAGTGGAAAAAGGCAGTGTGAGTGAGATCATAAGGGGGTTAAAAGCCAGAACTTGTTGAGCGAAACACAAGTGGCATTGAGTATATCATATTTGAGTGAAATACGTGAGGGAGTGTGGTGAGGTCCTTTTCCATATTATTCTAACCTTGTTTTGCAGATTACTATTCATTAAAATTAAGAGCAATTCCTCTTTGATTCTTTGAGAACTTATTCGAACATATTAGATTTCTCTGTGGCGTTCATCTCTTGACTTATCAATCGAGTTTCTATCTTTGATTATGGTGTCTTCCTTTATACCAAGGTTCACATCTCTTTATAGGTGTTGGGTTGAGGTTTTTCATCCGAATCCGATTGTAGAATGGTCCTAGGCATTATCCTTGTATCAGGTTTCATCACAAGTTAGAGGTATTCGTATCAAATTATTTCTAAAAAAAATAAGAAAAACCAGATTTGTCCAATACAGAAATAGAAATTAAATTCCATCTTAAAGACTGTATAATAAATGTCTCATACAAATCTAAATGTAAACTAGTATTTCAATACAATCTAAAATGACCAATGGCCTCCACCACAGTTATTTGGTCGTCGCCCATATAAATGACTTTTTTAGTATCACTTGGCTTTCGGTTCTATGGGCAACCCTACTTGGAAATACTTACGTGAATAGTAGCACCATAATCTACCAACCAAGTATCCTCAGGTACAGATGTTAAATTAACTTCAGAACAAACATAAATGAGAAGCTTACCCTTTTTAACATGCCAAACTCTATACTTGACACATTCCTTCTTCATATGCCTAGCCATACCACAAAATAAGCAACCTTGCTCATCTTACTTTTTTTGTACCTTAGAAGGTAGAGGCACTGAAATTTCCTTTCTCTTGTCCATCTTTCTCTTCTTTGCCTTAGAGGTAATAGTCAAGTTATGAGCTTTGATTTTCTCTTCCTCTTAAACACATATGGAAATCAATTCATTAAGATTCCATTTGTCCTTTTGCACATTGTAAATTATCTTTAAATTTTCATACTGAGTAGGAAGAGATAGTAGTACCAAAGCCACAAGTAAATCCTCAGAAATTTCTAACTTGAATTCCTTAAGCTTGCCAGTCAAATGAGATATCTGCATGATGTATTCCCTAATTTTCTCTTGCCACTGTACCTTATTGAGATGAGTTTTCCTAAGATTAAAATCATCTCACCCTTTTCATTTTTGAGATATAATTCCTCAAGAGTAGTATTTTCCTTCTTTGGCAAAGAGCCCTGTATAGTTTCTAGAATAAAGTATTTCATGATCATGACACTCATACAATTGGATTTCTCCTCTGCTCAAAATTCTTCTTTTCATCAAAAGAACTTTGCTTGGTAAGAGCAATTGGTTTATCCATTCTAAATGCCAGGTCAAGAACCATACAACCCAGTATGATCAATATGCTTTCTTTCTATGCATTAAAGTTTGTGCCGATAATCACATGTATTGAACTTAAGTTGGCAGAAATAGTAGCAGTAGAAACTGAATAGAGAACAAAAATAAAATAGTGAATTAAACATGATCCAAAACTTAGGATCACAAATGTGCATACAAATCAATATATAATATGCAATCATGACATTGATCAAATAATCATATAATAATGGGGTACTAATAACTCTATTTTTATAGAGTTATTTGTACTTTTTATTTATTAAAATGTGTTTTCTATAGTAATTTTAATTTTAATTTTAATTAATTTAAGTTATTTATTTCATTTTAGTTTAGATTAGTTTTATTTAATTTTATGTAATTTTATTAGGGTTAGGTACTTTAATTTAATTAGTTTAAGTTGATTTAATTTGAATTAGAATTTCATTAGATTAGGTTGTTGATTTAATCTAATTTTGTCTCATTTATGTCAAATAGAAAAGGAGAAAAAAAAAGAAAAGAAATCTTGACGAATCTCAGCCGCTGGATTGAGATCCAACGCATCTAGTGAGCACGTGTATTTCACACGCAGAGAGGGAGAGTGATGTGTACAAGACAACAGGTAGGTGGTCCCCATAGTGTGTTAGCTGTAGCTGCTATCACCAGGCCGTGTCTGATCCTGTTCGGCATAGCTCCTGTACGCCTAGTTTTTGGTTCACTCATAAGCTGCGATTGTTGGAATAATGTCCTATAAAGCAGTTTATTATTTAGACATTATAAACAATATTTATTGGATTATTTAGTATCTATTTGTTATTAATAAATTCCATGTTATCAATTTCTATTTCATTTATATCCTATTGATATACATGTGATGTGTATGTTTATCTTATGCAAATATCTAAAAAATTCCAAGACATGAAATGAGTAATAAAGAATTATTCGTATGATGAGTTCATATGTGGGCGACATTATATTCCTTATTTTATTATGTCTAAATTAAATTGTTCTCATTCTGCATATTGAAGATGGAATACTTTACTGTGCCATAGAATGTAGTGTTATCTATTTAATTAATGAAGTCTCTAATTATTGAAGTGAGTCTTCGGATAGAAACACTAGTGTGTTATAAGAAAGTTATAACAACATCGAACAGGACCTAGTGAATTAGAATTTGAGGTTAAGTACCGTAACTCAAATTTCTAATTTTACTAATCTAGCACTATTGTAGAAGACCTTAATCCTAGTGATTAACGAACTTACTTTCATGTGTTTTGTCTTTTTGAGTTATTAAAGGACTAGTTCCGATTTATGGTTCGAACTCCAGAATCTTAGAAGATAAGGTATATAAAATGTGTAGAACATTTTTCATGATGGATACCATGCATATGATATCACTTTGAGTTTTTTCAAGTACTTCGATAATATAAACTAGGGCTCTAGTATTTACTATGTGAATTTGATTGTGTTAGTATTAGCAGATATAAGCACTGTAGTCAACTATTATCCATTAGATGAAAAATGACAACTCAAAAGAAAATATGTACTAGAAGGGTCATACGGTAATTTCATTTTACTAGTACGGAATTGCATTAGGGGTATGTCTATAGGTATAACATATGCTAAATGGATCAAGCTAATTAATTGTTAATAAGCTTCACAGAAAAATAAATGACATTTAGTCCAAGAGTACAATATTGGGCCTATAGTGGTGTGCCCCAATATTAATGAATAAGGCCCAATCATAATTAAGAGTTAATTATGATAGTGGGTATATGGTTCATTAGAGCTTAGGCTTTATGAATCCATTTGGTCCCCTGTCTAGCTCAAATTAAAGCCTAATAGTTATTTGATAATCAGTAGAGTCCAACAAACCCAATAAGCCCATTAGGGTTTACTAATCTCTCTAAGGTTAAGAGAAAAGTTCTCTAGCAACCAGACATAAGTGTTATATGTGAAACACCCCCTTGAAAAGAGAGTGTCACAGAAAAACAGAGAGAGAGAGAGAGTAGAGAAAATCGGCTACCAGTAGGGATTCATTGTCCTTGGTGTTTCAGCCATCCCGGAGAAATCGGTTCGAGGAAATTGTCTTCTTGTTCATCTGCAGATCTTTTTCTTAGGAATCAAGAAGGTGACCACCCACTAGATCAATCAAACAGCTTTTGAGAATAGATGAGAAGACAAGAAGGTTGTGGAGCACATCCGAGTATTATTCTTGTCTAGATCAAGAGTTAATTTATGTTAGATCACAATCCGAAATGTTTTGTAAAAAGAAAAATTTTAAACGTCTAATTTTCTGCGTTTCTTGATTTTACAAAACTATGGTGTTCTTGAAAATGATTTTATGAAAATATTTTCTGGAAATTTATTTCAATAAACACCAGTAGCAACATCATTCATTTTGACTCATTCTTTTTATTGTCAAATCAAGAGCAAGATAAGTGTCGAGTTCACGTGGGTTTACTACGTCTGATTACATGCATGATACCAAATTTCGTAAAAGTAGGAAAAAAAAAGAGAGTGAAAAAAAATGAAAAATTGCCATATACACTCCACCAATTAGAATAAAGCATTGGAAAACTTGAATTCACTCCCATCCCCAAAACCAACACATTATGAATTTTCTAGAAATCTGTGACATTTTCAAGTATAATAGAGCTTTTGATGATGCAATCAGGTTGGAGCTTTTCCTTTTTTTTTTTCTAAGGGATAAAGCTAAAAGCTTATTGAAGTCCTTACCAACTAGGTTAATCACTATATGGGATGATTTGGCATAGAAATTTCTGGCAAAGTTTTTTCCACCAGCAAAAAGAGTCAAACTGCGTAATGATATCACTTCCTTCATCCAATTTGACAATGAATCACTATATGAGGCTTGGGAGCGGTATAAAGATATGTTGAATAGATGCCCATGTGATAGAATCCCGAAATAGTTATTAGTTCAAATATTCTATAATGGCATGATGGGACACTAGAGAAAAATAGTTGATGCAGCAACTGGAGATGCCTCGATGGAGAATTCAACTAAAGAAGCATATGACCTATTAGAGGAGATAGTAGCCAACAACTATCAGTAGCCATCAGAAAGAATAGATCCAAAGAAAGTAGCCAGCATAAATGAATTGGAGGCCATGGCATCCTTATCCACACAAGTTAATGAATTATCCAAGAAGATTAACTCGATGGAAATTCAGGCGATGCATAGGCCATATACAGTTTGTGAAAGTTGTGGTGACAACCATCTGACTGGCCAATGTCCCCTTAATATTGAATTTCCACATTATATCAACTTTAACTGACAATAGAACAATTCTTACTCTAATTTCTACAGCCTAAGATGGAAAAATCACCTTAATTTTTCCGGGAATAACACCAACAATTAAGGGTCCACTTCAACTGGATGTTCTATGCCTCCACCTGGATTTGCACAACAAGCCCCGCCACCATAGTAAGAGAAAAAGCCATCACTTAAGGAGATGTTTATGTAGTACATGACCAAAAATGATGCAATTCTTTAAAACCAAACTACCACATTGAGATCCTTTGAGATGTAGTTAGGTCATTCAGACAATATTGTTAATAATCGTCCTCAAGGAACACTGCTAGGGAATACTGAGGTGAATCCAAAGAGAAAAAACAAGAAGCAGTGCAAAGTAATCACATTGAGAAGTGGTAAAGAAGTACAAAGAGAAGTTGTATGAGAAGAGCCTACTAGAAGCAACATCTAAGCTTGAAACCACTCCTTATAACCCACCACCATCATTTCTACAAAGTTTCAAAAGAAGAAGCTTGACCATTAGTTCTCAAGGTTTTTAGAGATATTTAAGAAGTTGCACATTAATATCAAGTTCGTAGAAGTCTAGAACAAATGACTAGCTATGTTAAATTCATAAAGGATATTCTATCTAAAAAGAGAAGGTTAGAAGAGTTTGAGATAGTAGCTCTTACAGAGGAATGCAACACTATCCTTTTCAAGAAATTACCTCCAAATTTTAAAAATCTTGGGAGCTTTACTATTCCATGTAGAATTGGTAAGCAACTGTCTGGGCGAGCATTGTGTGATTTGAGGGCCTATATAAACTTGATGCAATTGACCATATTTAAAAGATTGGGTTCAGGGGAGGCAAGACCAACCATCATCACCCTACAGCCAGTTGATAGATCTCTTACATACCCAATAGGAATAGTCGAGGATATTTTGGTGAAGGTTGATAAGTTCATTTTTCCCACAGACTTTACTGTGCTAGATTGAGACATTCCTTTGATTTTGGGTAGGCCATTCCTAGCCATTGGAAGAACGCTCATTGATGTACAAAAAAAAAGCTAACCATAAGAGTCCCGAATGAAGAGGTGACGTTTAATTTATTCAAGGCAATGAAGTTTTCAAGTGACTCTAAAGATTGTTTTCGCATTGATATGGTTAAGGGAGTAGTTGATGAAGCTTATGGTAATACCACTATTGGAGACTCGCTTGAAGACTCATTAATTAATTCATCAAATGTGGAGACACTAGAAGCCTAGGAGTATTTGAACTTACTAAATGTTGTGCCTCAATTTGATAAGACTAAGCAAAATTTGAAGTTTTAGTGTGACCAGGGAGTAGTGAACCCTAAACTAGGCCATATATTGAAGAACTGTCCTCTTTAGAACTAAAGCCATTGTCGAGTCATTTGTGCTATGATTTCCTAGGCAAGTCCTCTACTCTTCCTATATAATTTCAGCTGATCTTGATGATACATAGGAGGAGAAACTATTGAGAGTATTGAAAGAATACAAGAGAGTTTTGGGGTAGTCAATAATAGACATTCAAGGCAATAGTCCATCCTTTTGTATGCATAAAATTCTGCTAGAAGATAGTCATAAAGCAACAGTGGAGCACCAATGACATTTAAATCCAATTATTAAAGAAGTAGTCAAAAAGGAAATAATAAAGTGGTTAGATGTTGGGATTATTTACCCAATTTCTGATAGTTCATGGGTAAGCCTGGTACAATGTATTCCAAAGAAAGGTGAAACAATTGTGATAGCTAACGAGAACAACGAGCGTATTCTAACAAGAACAGTAACTGGGTGGAGAGTTTGTATGGACTATTAAAAATTAAATAAAGCAACTCAAAAGGATTATTTTCCACTGCACTTTATTCATCAAATGCTCAAGAGATTAGCGAGATATGGTTACTATTGTTTCTTGGATAGATACTCAGGGTGTAATCAGATTGCTATAGTGCCAATAGATTAGGAGAAAGCTATATTTACTTGCCACCATAGAACTTTTGCTTTTAGAAGAATACCCTTTGGTCTATGCAATGCTCTAGCCACCTTTCAACGATGCATGATGGCGATCTTTACTGATATGGTATAGCAATATTTAGAGGTAGTCATGGATGATTTCTTAGTTTTTAGTGATTCATTTGACATGTGTCTACATAATTTAGTTCTTGTACTGAAACATTGTGAAGACACTAATTTGGGGCTAAACTAGGAGAAATATCATTTCATGGTCCAAAAGGGTATTGTACTTAGGGATCAAGTTTCGAGTAAAGGAATTGAAGTTGACAAAGCAAAGATATATTGAGAAACTTCCTCCACCCGTAACTGTAAAAAAGAGTTTGTAGTTTTCTTGGACATGCTGGATTTTATAGAAGATTCACCAAGGATTTTTCAAAGATTGCCAAACTACTGTATAACTTGCTGGAGAAAGATGAAGTCTTTAATTTTGATGAAACAAGCCTTGAACCCTTTACCACTTTGAAGAATAAGCTAGCGATAGCTCCTATCATTGTTGCACCAAACTAGTCTACTCCTTTTGAGTTCATGTATGATGCAAGCAATTATGCGATTGGGATAGTTTTAGGGCAATGCAAGGATATGATGTTTCATGCTATTTATTACTCTAGTAAGACATTGAATGATGCTCAAATCCATTATATGACTACTAAGAATAAGTTCTTAGTTGTGGTATTTACTTTTGAACAATTTAGATCTAGTCTCATTTGGACTAAAGTAATTATTTACACAGATCACTCTACAATTAAGTACATTATTGCCAAAAGGATGTAAAGCTAAGGTTGATTTGGTGGATACTTCTATTACAAGTATTTGTTCTTGAAGTGCAAGATCGAAAAGGAACAGAAAATTAAGTAGCAGACCACCTCTTAAGATTGGAGAAAGGAAAGAAAGAAGGAGATACTGCTCTAATCAATGAGTCTTTTCCTTATCAGCAACTCTTTAGCATCGAGTATGATGTCTTGTGGTATGAAGATTATATTAATTATCTTGTGAGCAAGTAGTTACCTCCAGATCTTACATTCCAGTAGAAGAAAAAGTTTCTACATGATGTGAAATTCTATTTTTGGATGAACCATTTTTATTCAAGCAATATGCTGACCAAATTATACGGAGGTATGTTCCAAAGGAAGAAATATAAGACATACTCTATCACCGTCACTCTTCTGAATATGGATGTCATTTTAGACATGAAAGGACCGCAGCAAAATTCCTCTAATCAGGATTGTATTGGCCTATATTATTTAAAGATATCCATTATTTTGTCTCGAAGTGTGATCGGTGTCACAGAATGAGTAATATTTCTCGTCGCCATGAAATACCATTGAATAATATTTTAGAAGTGGAGATCTTTGACATCTGGGGTATAGATTTCATAGGACCATTCATTCCGTCCTGTGGTAATCTTTTCATCCTAATAATAGTATAATATGTGTCAAAATGGGTGAAAGTTTTAGCATTACCAACCAACGATTCTAAAATAATGATGAATTTCTTGAAAAAGAATATCTTCAATCGCTTTGGTACCTTGTGAGCTATCATCAATGATGAGAGGGAGTATTTTCGTAATAAGAATTTTAAAGCCCTTCTTGCTAAATATGGTGTGACTTACAAGATTGTATAGTTTATCATCCATAAATGAGTGGGCAAGCTGAGATTTTCGACTGAGAAGTGAAGCGAATTCTTAAAAAAAAATAGTGTTTTCCAATAGAAAGGATTGGTCTAGGAGGTTGGACAATGCATTGTAGGCATACAGAACTACATATAAGACAACGATTAGTAACTCTCTATATCGATTGGTCTTTGGGAAAGCATGTCATCTTCTGATGGAGTTAGAGCATCACACGTACTTCGCAATTAAGGAACTTAATTTTGATATGCAAACTGCTGGTACTAAAATCTCTTGCAATTGAACGAGATGGATGAGTTTTGCCTCTGAGGTTATGAAAATGCAAATCTATGTAAGAATAGGACAAAAAGGTGGCATGATAAGAAGATACTAGGACGTCGATTTGAACCAGGTCAACGAATGCTTCTTTTCAATTTATGGTTGAAATTATTTTTGGGGAAGCTCAAGTCAAGATGGTCAGGACCATTCATGTCACCCAAGTATTTCCATGTGGAGCAGTAGAGGTTGAAGATGAAGGGTCTAAGAAAATTTTCAAGGTTATGGACAACGACTTATGTATTATAATGGAGGAGAGTTTGATCGAGAAAAGACTGCCATTACTTTGTCCAACCTGAACTGAAGCAATGAAGAGTCAAGTCGAAGACTTAAAATCAAGCGCTTCTTGGGAGGCAACCCATGAACTATTTTGTTTTCTTTTTCCTTTTAATTCTGAATTTTTTTAGTTTCTTTTCTTTTGTTATTGTTTGTTTGTTTTGTTTTTGTGTGTTTCATATTCTTGCACCAGTTTGTGGGTCAATACGTGGACTTTAGTAACTTAACTAGAAGCCTCCGTCTTTGTGTGAAAATCTGAGGGAGTTTTCTATTACCTTTTTTTTTTTAACATTGAGAACAATGTTAATTTTAAGTTTGGGGGAGGGGTATGGAGTTAAATTTTCTTTAAAAAAAATTAAAAATTAAAAAAAAAGTTTTGTTTTGTTTTCATGACCTAGTTTGAAGATCGAATGCCGATGATAAGAACTTGATTTAACTGAATAAAGTTCTTAGAAAAATGATAAATATTATATTTTTAGTGTGTTTAATTATGCGTTAGTTTGATTTTGCTTATGATTCATTGAAAATTGGTGCACATATATAGTTGCATTTAATTGTTTTGCTTACTTAGAGATAGTTTATGTGAATTAAGTTTGTCTTTGAAATCACATTAATAAACTCTAGAACCAATTTGATTAGCACTTGAGGTGAAATCCTAGACTGCATTATATTAGAGACATGATTTAGGATATTTTTGAATTGTTTGAGCCTTTCAAGCCTACCTTTGATGCTTAAATCCTTAGTTCTATACTGTCCTTTTCTTTGATACCCATATTTTCAGCCTAAGTTTAAACAGTTTCCAACATTTTACCCTACACTCTTAGCACATGTGATCTTTGTTGAATATTTGTTGAATTATGTGACAATTTTTGGAGGAAATATGGTGTTAAGAACAATCATTTTGAGGTATTGGAAAGAAAAAGTGAGGTGTTATACCTTTGTATTTAAAAGAGAGAGAGAGAGAGAGAAATATAGTTGACGTGAAAAAGAAAAGAATGAAAAAACATAATTTTGGGGTATGGTACTTCAATGGGGAAAAAAAAGAAAATATAGAGTGAAAGAAGAAAGTAGAAAACAAGTTTGGAGGTGTTATATCAACAAAGTATCGAGTTAAGTTGTACAAAGATCCTAGAATAAGATATGCACTTAGGGCAATTTGAGCCTTAAAATGTCTTTTATCTTACTTGTTACCTTAGCCATACATTACAACCTTAATAAAGTCCTAATAATCTTTGATTGAGTATTAGTCTACATGGGGAGTGACATGAAAAATAAGCTTATGGAGTTTATATATTTTTATCTTGAGATTTATTATAACTTACTTGTTTGCATAAACTGATCTGGGTTATATATGATTAGATGTAATTGTTTATTCACATATAAGGAATTTATAGTAGAATCAGGTTGGCATTTGAATTGAAATTCTAGACTTTTACAGTGTTCAGAGTTTTTCTTTGAGCTTTATACTATGTGAAATCTTTAAGGCAAGTCTTGAGAGTCAAATTGGGTCGTGAGTGGGTTAGGGTTAGTTATTTATAAATTTTTTTAGGTTTTTCGTTCTTTCTTTTACTCAAAGACAAGTAAAAATTCAAGTTTATGGGTGTGATAACTCTATTTTTATAGAGTTATTTGTGCTCTTTATTTATTAAAATATGTGTTCTATAGTAATTTCTATTTAGATTTTAAGTAATTTAAGTTGATTTATTTCATTCTGGTTTAGATTAGTTTATTTAATTTTAACTTATACCATCACAAGGTACCTAACACAACATTAACAAGTTTTTCTTTGGGCCGACTTATGAACTTGTATATAGTACACTCAAGTACAATGATCAAATATTGATAGTAAATCCTATAAAATAATAAACCTTCCTTTTGTCCGATTTATTGCTCACATAGATACCGAGCAATTTTCATCTATTTATCGTCACATGTATATTTGTTTTTGTGCCAAATAATCACCTTCCTTTCGACCGTTAATTACCCATATTAACGATAAACTCATGACGTCTTTATATGTCAAAATAAATAAGACTACGCAATAAAGTTTGCTTTGGCAACATATTGCTTTATCAAATGTATCCCAACATATACGATAAAATAATGTAATAAGAATCATCCGAAATGCTTTTATAAACACAATGTAAGAGCAATTTGAGTTGAAAACATTTATCAACTCTAAAAAACTTAACAGAGTCTTAAACAAATAAATGTGGGTTGTTTAACATTAAATTGATTTGAGATAACACAATTTTATTGGTCAAGTTTTGGATTGAAACCCCTTGAATTGGGTTATAATTAACTTAATTCTGACAAAAAAGGACCAAAAAAAATACTGAAATTTGATCAAAATTGACCATTTATACCCAAGATCTGGCGCTACAGTGCCAGGTCGAAAACCTACACAAGATTTGTGGTTTGAGAATTGCCTTAACACACCTAATACCTCAAATCAACGATTTACAAGTCCATCACAATAAATATCCCAAAACCTAGAATCAAGACCCTCTCATAGTAATTACAAACTTAACAAATTATGAAAAAATGCAAATTAAAATACCTAATAGGCATAAATTACACATAATAGATTCATGCATGATTTTCCTAACTCATTTAATCATGAAAATCTCTTTGATACCACTTATTAGAAATTATAAAGATTAAAATATACCACATAGAATCTCAAGATCATTCACGTCAAATGGATAGGAAAGAATTGCTGAGTTCTTACCTGAGTCCATTTTTTCTTTGAATGAAGATGGAAGGCTAAAGCGTATGGAGATGAAAACTAGAGGGCTTGAGGGTTAAGTTCTTCTATAGCCTAGTGTCACGACCCCAGCCTTAAACTAGACAGTTGTACGGCACTTAATACAGTCTGTCGTACTAAGTCAGCCTACCAACACTCAAGTAAGAGACTTAGAGTAAGGTTTGAGATAAAGTGGCAAAAGATAAGAGAGTTTAGGTGAATAAAAGCTTTGTATTACTCTTAGAATGCTTACAACTCTCACAAATGGGACTTTTGTACAAATGAACCCAGTGGGTCCTTTATATAGGTAAAACCTAAACTAACCAAGGGTTATGATCGTGCCAAGTGGCATGATCTTATAAAGAGACTAGAATATTTCCAAATAAAGTGGTAATATCTACAAAGATAGTTACATAGAGAAATCTAGAACAAGTATGGCCTAGATCCTTCTATGAGGTTCACCCACTATCTTGGCTCTTCCAAGTCATTCTTGGAGCTTCTAAGACTGTCCTAACCCATCTAGCACTATCTAGTCTTGTTAGAGTCTTCTAGGACTTAGTAATGCCGTCTAGAGTCTTCTAACATGGCCAAGATCTCTCTTGATCATTCTAGAAGTGTCCACTATATTCTAGGGTCTTCCTCTACCCTTTTGGGTGAGCAGTATATATATAGAGGATCTTAGAACCATGATCAGCAACATTTGGATTTGGGGAGCCAAATGAATGGGGCGTAACACCCTCCCTCACTCAAGTTCGTGACATCCCCGTCGCACCATCGACGTTGAACTACTCGATATAGTTTCTGAATTGCCACAAGGCATCCTCATGCTCCCAGCTAGCCTCATCCTTGGGCAAATTCTTCCATTTCACTAGGTATTCTCGATAATTAGGAACACCACGACAACTGATGAAGCGATTAGCCAAAATACACTCTACATCTTTATCAAAAGAGGTTACTACCACAATAGGAGCTTTTTTGGACTCGCCCCTTGAAGGATCTTCCTCATCTTTATTGTAGGGCTTTAGTATGCTAACATGGAAGACCGGGAAAATCTTTAACTTGGCAGGAAGTTGAAGTTTATAGGAGACCTTACCTACATGCTTGAGTACTAGAAATGGACCCTTGTATTTGCACACCAACCCTTTATGCACACTCCTTAAGGTTTTGAATTGTTGGGGCAACAGCTTGACAAGGACTAAATCCCTCTCTTAGTACTCAACATGCCTCCTCTTTTTGTTAGCCCACTTCTTCATTCTTTTAGAAGCTTTGTTCAAGTAGGCCCTAGCCAACTCTGCTTGGTCATGTCATGCCTTAGCAAACTTGAATGCCATAGGACTTTTTCCACTGTAACTTATCGCTAAGGCAAGTGGGGTCATATGTTGTTGACTTATGACTATCTCGAAGGGACTCTTGCCCATAGACTCGCTCCTCTGGAGATTAAAAGACATCAAGTAATTTTGTCGAATCTTTTTGGTTGGCACTCACAAAATACCTTAAGTGTAGCTCCAGTAAGGCGTTCACCCTTTCTGTTTAGCTATCACTTTTGGGGTGAAAGCTAGTAGAAAACTTCAAGTCTGAACCAATCAACTTGAACAATTTTGTCCGAAATCTTCTAATGAATCAGGGATCACGATAAGTTACAATGTTTGATAGGACTCCCCAAAGCTTTACAATATGCTTCATAAAGAGCCGTGCAGTCTCATCAGTGGGGCAATCAGGTGAAGCAGGTATAAAAGTGACATACTTACTGAAGCGATCAACCACCACTATAACGTTGCCAAAGCCTTCTGACATAAAGTCCATAGAGATACTCTCCCACGGCATTTTAGGAATGGGGAGAGGTTCCAACAATTCATTTGATGATTGTTGTTCCACCTTATCTTGTTGGCACACAAGACAAGTTCCCATATAAGCCTCGACATCATCCCTCAGTTGAGGCCAATAGTAGATAGATTTGATAAGAGCAAGAGTGCGTTTCTGACCTGGGTGACCAATCCACAATGAATCGTGGCACTCTTTAATAAGCTCTTTCCTTAAGTTCCCCCACTTAGGCATATAGAGTCGATTACCTTTGGTGTAGAAGAGTCCGTTGCTCAACCAAAAGCATCTCATCTTTCCTTCCTTCACTAGGGGCAGTAGGCTCTTTGTAAGAACATCGTGTTCTAGTCCTTCCTTGATTTCTCCATCAAGGTGCTATTAGGCCTGCTTAAGGTGGCCAGCTCTGCCTTTCTGCTTAGGGCATCTGTCACCGTATTGGCCTTTCCAAGCTTATATTCAAGCTTATAGTCGAATTCTGCCAAAAACTCCTGCCACTGAGCTTGCTTGGGACTCAACATTTTCTGAATTTGAAAGTAGCTCGTGGCTATGTTCTCGGTCATGATCATAAAGTGAGTGCTCAACAAGTAGTGTTGTCACACCCTTAGGCAATGAATGATGGCAGTCATCTCTTTTTCTTACACCGTGTAACGTCTCTAGGTGTCATTAATCTTGCGACATTCATAAGCAATGGGACGCCCTTCTTGCATTAGTACTCTGCTAATAGCAAAGTCAGAGGTATCTGTGTGAAGCTCATATGCTTTAGAGTGGTCAGGCAAACTGAGAATTAGCTCTTCACTTACTGCCTTCTTCAAGTCTTCAAATAGGACTTGACACTCAGGTGTCCACTCCCAACACTTGTTCTTCTTGAGTATGTTAGTAAGTGGCGTTGCTCTTGCTAAGTAGAACTTGATGAACCGCCTATAGTAGTTCACAAGTCCGAGAAAGATCTCAACTCTGGCACCTTAGTAGGAAGTTCCCACTCTTCGATGGCTTGCACTTTAGCTTCATCCATCATAAATTTCTCATCCTTTATCTTATGCCATAGGAAAATCACTTCCTCTTAGGCGAAGGAGCACTTCTCCTTCTTGATGAATGGTTAGTTTTCCCTAAAGAACTCGAACATTTTCCTCAAAGTTCTAGGTGCTCTTCCATGGTCTTAATATAGATGACTATATCATCAAGATAAACTACCACGAACCGATTGAGGTAGGGATGGAATAGCTTAATCCTGAGGGTGCAAAAAGTAGCAGGTGTATTGGTGAGACCAAATGGTATGACTAAGAACTCGTAAGCACCATACCTTGTCACGCACATGGTCTTGGGCTCATCTTCCTCTGCTATGCGCACTAGGTAGTACCTCGAGCGTAGATTAAGTTTTGAGAAGTGTCTAGCATTCCCAAGTTGGTCGAACAAGTTGACAATCAGTGGGATGGGGTACTTGTTCTTCACCGTCACCTTGTTAAAAGCCCGATAATCAATGTACATCCTTAGTGAGCCATCTTTCTTCTTTTAAAACAACACCGGGGCACCAAAAGAGGCCTTGAAAGGTCTGATGAAATCCACATCAAGCAACTCTTTTAGTTATTTTCGGAGATCCGCTAACTCTGAAGGATCTATTCGATAGGGACTCATCGTGTGTGGTCTCGTGCCTGGGTCAAGCTCAATTTCATAATCCACCTCTCTCCTATGTAAACATTTCTTAGGTAGGGTGTCAAGCATCACATCTTGGAATTCATCCAAGACAGCTTGCACCTCCATGGGCAAGTTACCTTGAGGTTCCAACTCTTCATCATCATATTTCTTTAGGATGGTCAAGTAACTCTGTGACATCCAACTCCTCACATAATTAAGAGAGCCAATAATAAACATGTTCTAATTGCATATTAGGCATCTGGAAGTCATTAATACTAGTGTCATAAAAATATGCTCATTCCTTATGTTATATGCTTTTACATACATATTATTACACTAATTATGTGCTTTTACATACATCCTGATGCAGTGTAAAGGTTCAATACCCTCAAAGAGAGAGCTCGGTGTGCTAAAATAACAAAGAATATAATTATGAAACTAATACTATGTGCACATGTATTAAGATCGTACTTGTTGATAACTTGGTCAAATAATAGTTTTTCAGTAAGATGCAATTTTCACGTACTTCGGAGCCAAATTCACTGTGTGTTTAACATGTCAAATAGGCTTAATTTAATGTCTGGGACTTATTTATAACATTTTATTTGTTGGCTCTAGGTAAGCACGAGGTGGCATTCAGGACACTAATTAGTATTTTGTTGCATTAAGCTAGCTTAGATTCAGCTTAATCGCGTAGTATCAATTTTGTGCATTCTATTAATTGGGCATTGATACTATGTTGTATTATTTATTGGTGTCTAATTGGCTTACTTTTATATTTAATGATAGGTAATGGGGCTAGGTTCAACCAAATTATAATAAGATTGGCCATATAGGATCATAAGTCAAAGTATGACTAGATTTCACTTTCTAAGATATGATTCACCAACTTTGGCTACACTTGGGTGTATAGGAGTGACCAGCAACGTGGTGACTATGCTAAGGATGTTTTAGAGCTTGACACATGGAAAGTAATGAACAAAATACCCAAAATACCCCTTCGAATTTAAGTTATACCATTTCTTAGTCATTAAGTATCACTTTTAGACCAAATCTAGTAATTTGCTTCCCTTTCTCTCCAGCCACGACCTGAGCCTCTCTAACACCTTTCTACACTTCTCTCAACTCCTATTAGCCATATCCAAGAGTTTCTAAGTGCTAGAACTCAAATTGGAGCTCTAGAAAGCAAGATAGAACAAAACTAGTCAAGGTTGCTCTACTAAGTTCTTCTTTCTAGGTCTTGTCCTTTAATTTCAATCCTCTACTTGTTTCCACTTAAACAAAGGTTTCTTCAGGTCTTCCTAATTCCAAAAATCTATTTCTAAGCCTAGGAAATCAGTTGGTGGAGATAGAAGGCAAGAACACTAGCAAAGACTCAAACTAGTTAAGGTGAGGTTTATGTTGGATTTTGAATTTGTAGTGAATTTCCTTTATTTCAGCTCTTAAACCTAAGCTATTATTTGATGAATAATGGTTCTAGGAACCCTTATAAATTTCTGGAAATATAAAATTTAAGTGGAGGATTAAATTTAAACCTAAAGCCCCAAAGTTTGCTATTTATGGAGTTAAGTGTTTTTATGTGTAATAGATTAAGTTTGCTATGTTTGTAATCTGATTTCTTAAATTTGGATTGTATATCTTATTGATCCTATTGTCTATTACACTCATTTGGTGGCTGCTTGTGATGAAACACAAGTGTAAAAGTGGTTTTAAACTTGTTGAAACTGAAAAGGAGTTCAAGTGCACTTAGATTGTTCTAAGTGATCTTCTTGATGTGTACATGTGGGAATTTGGATTTCTAATTGCTATTGCAGGTTATGATTTTAATCATGTGGGAACATCCTAAAAATAGGGGATGTGCTATCCAAATATTTTTAAAATGAAATGGCACCATTTAGGAGCAAATGGACTAGTTTTAAAAAATTATGTGCCATTTTGGATCATTTTGTGCTAATGAACTAGCATTCATATTTTAATACCTTTGAATAGCTTTTCAATGCTACTTATAGACTACCAAGTACCTTAAGTGATTTATATACTTCTGAGTCATTTTAAGATCAAGTTTCCTAATTTCGTGAAAGTTCTGATTTCGGTATTGTTCGAGTATCTTGATGCATTAGTTTGGCAAAATGTGCATTTTGAATAACAGTAAACTATGACAGGTGAATAGTAAACCAATCTCTATAGGATATTAACCATTTCCACAATTCATTTCTATTCAGGACACGAGGTAAGTAAGGTACTCAACTACAACACAAGAATTATGTGCTATTATGTTTCCAAGTATTCTGGTTATGAGTATGACCATTTGCATTTCGATTTTAGCATATATATGCTTGGTAATTTTGGTGTGGTATTATTATGTACACCATATAACCATGCATGTTTTATGAAAAAGTTTAAGAAAGGTAATATGATTTACGAAATGCCTTAGTATTATTGTGTAAAACTATTTTATCATAGAGAAGTAAAGACCAAGTAACTTTCAGAAGATTTTGTGTCACTGTTACGGGGAAGCGAGATTAATATTTATAGTTTCAGAGTGGCAGTCCTAGGAGAGGGGCAAGTATGACAGGATTAGTCAGAAGGTTTGCCATAATATTCCTCCTCCAAGTTATATAATAGACTAAACTACAGTCTCGGGCAGCCTTATCTCTTGAGCTCGATGGGGTAACGATAGAATAAGGTTAGTAACGAGCCCCACTATGGTAAGAGCTGGCAGGAGGAGAACCTATGGGATATCATTGATTCAGGATGCCCTGCAAGCACAGTGCTGAATCGGATAGTGGGCACAAGACATGGAAGGGTCTAAAGGAAATTATTTATACCAAAACATTTAAGCAAGCACGATCATATATTTAATTCATGTCATTGAGCAACATGTCATCCATTACTTTACTTACTGAGCTGTAGCTCATTATAGTCTTGTGTTGTAGGTAATGATTGAGATGACAGCATGAGCTTGTGAGTTGAAGTAGAGGCCCAACCTTGGTGTTGTACATATGGATATTTTGACCACTTGTGGGGGGCCTAGTTTGTGTATTTTGGTAAGTTTTGCAGTCTCTCAATGAAGTTATTTTTAGTTCATTTTTTTAGTACCTATTTACTACGTTTTGTTTTGTAATATATGTAAATACTGATAATGTATGTAAGTAAAGTCAGCTATCCATAGAGTTTTAAAGAAAATAAAAAGTTCAAATTGGCCCGTATTTTGGAAAAACAATTATAGGATTATCTTCCAAAAATAAAGCCTTGTAAATAGAAAGTTAATAAATTTCCACTAGTAGTAGGAGGATAAAGAGGGCGTTACAAGTTGGTATCAGAGCGGAGGTTTAAATCATTTCTGTAGACCATCCATATGTGTATATCGAGGAAAGGAATCACTCAGCTCATAAGTAAGTATTTTATATGCATTAATCTATATTTGTTGCATGCTTTATGTTTATTATTGGTTGATCTTTACTAGGATAAGGAGCATAGAAATGACTGCCACTCGAGGTCAAACATCTAGAGCGACTGAGGGCTCTACCCCTGTGAGACATACACAGGACTTAGCAAAACTCCGTGAGATAGTCTGTAGGCAAGCAAAATAAATTGAGAGGCTATTACAACAGCAAGAGGAAAGACAAATTCTACTTATTGCACAACCACCACCACCTCCACCACAAGCCCCAGCTGCATTTTACCCTCTTGAACCACTGTATGAATGGTTTTGAAAACAATACCTGCCAGTATTTAAGGATACTACAGATCCATTCGATGCAGAAGAATGAAAATGTTCGTTGGAAACAATTTTTGACTTTATGCAGCTTAATGAAAGGGAGAAAGTTTATTGTGTTGTTTATATGTTAAAGAAAGATGCACGTATATGGTGGGACATGATTAGGCAAACCAGAGACACTAGGCAAACCAGAGACACTACTCAGATGACATGGATAGAATTTCAATTTGTTTTCAATGAGAAATATTACAATATTGCAGAATTGGCCACAAAGGTGAATGAGTTTAGTAAGTTACAACACGGTAACCTTTCAGTGGCTGAATATGTGAGAAAATTCGATCAGTTAGCAAGGTTCGATTCAGACATAGTCCCTAATGATGTCACTAGAGTCACTCGCTTTATGGAGGGACTTAAGCCAGAGCTTGCTAGAGATGTTGACATGGGACTTACAGGGCCAATTTCTTATGGACAGGCTATAGAGAAAGCTTTACGAGCTGAAAATCGAGAGGAGAAGACATTAAAAGCTAGAGCTTCTACCAATTTTCCTCGTAGAGATTTCCAGCCCAATGCAGGTCATTTCAATGATAATAAATGAAGAGGTCAATTTTTCCAATATGGTTTAGAACAAAACAAGAGATTGAACAGGGGACAACAGAGTGGATAACAAAGGAGACAACAGTGGCCACGATGCAAAATATGCGGTAAGAACCATCCTAGAGAGTGCAGAGCTCATACCACAGTTTGTTATAAATGTGGTAAGGAAGTCATTTCAAAAGAGAGTGCCCATTGTGGAAGAATGAGTAGAAGAAAGAAGAACCTAGGAAGACCAATGCTATGGTGTTTGCACTTACTCAAGCTGATGCAGATGCAGACCCTTCGGTTGTTTCAGGTAAGATTCTTATCGCTGATATACCTACGCATGCATTAATAGATTCTGGTGCCACGCATTCATTTGCATCCATAACATATGTGAGAAGATTGGGTAGACCCCCTGATCAGCAGCCAGAGGTATTTAGTACGGTGTTACCATCAGCGGAAATATTATATTCAGATTAGTGGCTAAAAGGAGTTCTATTACAGATAGATGGTAGAGAGCTATTTATGGATCTTGTGATATTGGAAATGCAGGAATATGAGGTAATACTTGGTATGGATTAGCTTTCCAAGTATAATGCTACTATTGACTGTGGAAAGAAAAGAGTAATTTTCCAACATTCTGAAGAGGCTCAGTTTGTTTGCATCGGTACTCCACAAAAAACTAATGTACCTATCATCTCTGCTTTGAAGGTGAAGAAATTATTGGACAATGGTTGTTTAGGCTATTTAGCCAACGTAATAGATACTTCTATGGAATGGTAATTGAGACCTGAAGATGTACCGATAGTTAGAGATTTCTTAGAAGTATTTCCAGAAGAATTAGCAGGATTACCACCAGATAAGGAAATTGAGTTCGTTATTGAATCATTACCCGGTACTACACCAATATCGAAGGCACTCTATAGAATGGCACCTGCAGAGTTGAAAGAACTGAAGACACAATTACAGGAACTTTTAGACAAAAAGTTCATTATAACTAGCTATTCACCATGGGGTGCTCCAGTTTTGTTTGTCAAGAAGAAAGATGGTACAATGCAGATGTGAATTGATTACAGAGAGTTAAATAAAGTGACAATTAAGAATAAGTACCCACTTCCCAGGATTGACAATTTGTTTGACTAATTACAAGGTTCAGCTATATTTTCCAAGATGGACTTGAGATTCGGATACCATCAGCTGGAAATTAGAGAAGAAGATGTGCTAAAAATAGCCTTTCGGACCTGATACGGCCATTATAAATTCTTGGTAATGCCATTTGGATTGATCAATGCCCCAGCAGCCTTTATGGATATGATGAATAGAGTTTTTAAAGATTATCTAGATAAGTTTGTAATAGTGTTCATTGATGACATTCTAGTTTATTCACGGTTCAAAAATGAACATGAGGAGCATTTGAGACTTACATTACAGAAGTTGAAGGAGAAGCAACTTTATGCCAAGTTTAAAAAGTGTGAATTCTGGCTTGAGAAAGTTGTCTTTTTGGGTCATATAGTTTCTGGTGAAGGTATTTCAGTGGATCCAGCAAAGATAGAAGTAGTTAGTAAGTGGTCAAGACTGAATAATGTTTCTGAGGTACGGAGTTTCCTAGGACTAGCGGGCTACTATAGAAGATTTGTTGAGGGATTTTCTAGGATAGCTATACCTCTCACACAACTCACTAGAAAGAATCAAAAATTTGAATGGATTGAGGTTTGTGAGAAAAGTTTTCAAGAGTTGAAACAAAGATTGATTTCAGCCCCAATACTCACTATTCTGTCTGGATTAGGAAACTTTGTAATTTATAGCGACGCGTCAAAGAAAGGATTGGGGTGTGTGCTAATGCAGAATGGTAAGGTAATAGCTTATGCCTCCAGACAATTGAAAGACTATGAGCAAAAATATCCTACTCATGACCTAGAGTTGGTAGCAGTTGTATTTGCTCTCAAGATTTGGAGACATTATCTGTATGGGAAACATTGTGAAATATACACTGACCATAAGAGCCTCAAGTACTTTTTCACTCAGAAGGAATTAAACATGAGACAAAGACGATGGTTAGAGCTGGTAAAGGACTATGATTGTGAGATTTTGTATCATCCAGGGAAAGCAAATGTTGTGGCCGATGCAATGAGTAGAAAATCACCAAGTAGTTTATCAATTCTAAGGTGATTATCAAAGCCACTCCAGGAAGATATGTGTAGAGCACAAATCGAGATCATCATTGGAAAATTGGCAACAATGACACTTCAGTCAACATTGCTAGAAAGAATTAAACAGGGTCAACTTACATATCTGTATTTGTTAAAACAAAAATGTGAAGTGGAAGATAGAAAGACCACCGATTTTAGTATCTCGGTTAATAGGACTATGAGGTTTAAAGACAGATTATGTGTCCTAAATGACAAAGGACTCAAGAAAGAAATTCTTACAGAAGCTCACACTATACCGTATTCCCTGCATCCAGGAACTACAAAGATGTATAATGATTTAAAAATGCACTATTGGTGGCCTGGAATGAAAAAGGATATCGTAGAGTTTGTAGCTAAGTGTCTCACTTGTCAACAGATTAAAGCTGAACACTAGAGACCTACTGGTCTACTACAACCACTACAGATTCCAGAATGGAAGTGGGAAGAAATTACTATGGATTTTGTAGTTGGATTACCTAGAATGTCAAAACGGCACGATGCCATTTGGGTTATAGTAGACAGATACACAAAGTCAGCACACTTTCTTCCTGTGCACATGACATACACTATGGATCAATTTGTAGAACTATATATTCAAGAAATTGTGAGATTACATGGTGTACCAATTTCAATTATTTCAGATCGGGATCCGCGATTCACTTCAAAGTTTTGGGAGAGTTTGCAGAAGGCCATGGGAACCAAATTGAAGTTTAGTACAGCTTTTCACCTTCCAACAGATGGACAAACAGAAAGGACAATTCAGACTTTGGAAGATATGTTAAGAGCATGTGTTCTAGATTTCCAAGGTTCATGGAGTAAATACCTGCCATTGATGGAGTTTACCTATAATAACAATTATCAAGCAACAATTGGTATAGCTCCATATGAAATGTTATATGGAAGAAAGTGTCGATCTCCTATCCATTGGGATGAAATGGGAGAAAAGAAGTATCTTGGCCCAGAGTTAGTCAAAGAAACAACTAAGGCAATAGAAAAGATAAGAAAAAGAATGCTTGCTACACAGAGTCGACAGAAGAAATATGCTGATCCAATGCGAAGAGATGTAGAATTCAATGCAAGGGATATGGTATTTTTAAAAGTAGCACCAATGAAAGGAGTGATGAGATTCGGAAAGAAAGAAAAGTTGAGTCACAGATTTATTGGACCTTTTGAGATCCTTGAAAGGATTGGAAATGTAGCTTACGGACTTGCTTTACCCCCGTCATTGTCAAGCGTGCATAATGTCTTCCATATCTCTTTATTGAGGAAGTATGTTTTAGACCCCTCCCATCTGTTGAGTTATGAGCCACTGGAACTAAATAGGGATTTGACATATGAGGAACAACAAGTACAGATACTTGACAAAAAGAAAAAAGAACTGAGAAACAAGAAAATTCCACTAGTTAAAGTCTTATGGAGAAATTTCGCAGTAGAAGAAGCGACTTGGGAGAGAGAGGATGAAATGAGGATCAAGTATCCAGAATTATTTGGGTAAGCAAATTT
>JXTB01000317.1:428002-494665 GCA_002914805.1 Parasponia andersonii | reverse complement strand
AGCACTTTCGAGGTCTGCTGGCAAGTTTTTGCTTTGCACAGTAGCTCACTCTTCGCACGTTTTCTCGGGTCGTCGACGGGCGACGTGAGTCCCAGAGTGCGAGCGCTTTCGAGGTCTGTTGGCAAGTTTTGGCTTTGCACAGCAGCTCACTCTTCGCACGTTTTCTCGGGTCGTCGATAGGCGACGTGAGTCCCAGAGTGCGAGCGCTTTCAAGGTCTGCTGGCAAGTTTTGGCTTTGCACAGCAGCTCACCCTTCGCACGTTCTCTCGGGTCGTCGGTGAGCGACGTGAGTCCCAGAGTGCGAGCACTTTCGAGGTCTGCTGGCAAGTTTTGGCTTTGCACAGCAGTTCACCCCTCACCGTAGTTAGCATTAAACATTGAGTCTGCCTCTGTTGGCAGACCCTTTCCGTACCAGTATAAGACATATGGTCTGCCCTGTATGGGCTGACCGTCTTTTCCGCAGCTACACAAAACATTGGGTCTGCCTTTGCGGACAGACCCTTTCTTCCGTAGCAGTCCAAAAGGTGAATTCATGAGGCAAGAAGGAGCTTGTCCTGTTTTCGATTTAAACTTTTCAATAACATAAATATTCACATGGCCTTACATCATGTATGTGCGCCTCACACGTAATATTTTTTCAAGTGCTGAGCATTCCACGTGTTTGGCACGTTTTTCCCCGTTTTGATTTCCTTTAAGATATATGCACCATTGTCGAGCGCTTTGATTACCTCATAAGGCCCGATCCAATTGGAGTCCAGTTTCGAGGCATTCCCTGTTCTGACTTTTAGGACCCAATCCCCAGCACTGAATCGTCGGGGACTAACCTTTTTAGCATAGTAAGACCTCGTTTGCTGGTGGTATGAAGCCAGGTGGACCAAGGCCATGTTTCTTGTTTCTTCCAGGAGGTCTGTGTTATGGCTTAACTAGCACTCGTTTAGGGGGGGATCCTTTACCACTTCGGAGCGGAGGGTCGGAAGGCCGACCTCGGTCGGGATTACAGCCTCTGATCCGTAGACCATGGTAAATGGCGTTCTCCCAGTAGACCTCCGCTCTGTGGTTCGATGGGCCCACATAACAGCTGGNTAGCTCGCACAACTCCTTAAGCTTGGCATTTTGGAACTGCGTGCCATGGTCGGCGTGTATCTCCTTCGGGATTCCGAATCGACAGATTATGCTCTGCCAGATGAAGTTAGTTGTGTATGTCTTATTAACTGTCGTGTAGGCTTCGGCCTCTACCCATTTGGTGAAATAGTCCGTGGCCAGCAAGACGTATCTCTTTTCTCCTGGACTTCTGGGGAGCTCTCCGATAATATCCAGACCCCATTTAGCAAACGGCCAAGGAGTTATGTTTGAATGGAGGATCTCGGTGGGTTGACGTTTCATCGGAGCGAACCTCTGGCATTTGTCACATGTTTTTACGAATTTGGTTGCCTCCGTCATCATGTATGGCCAAAAGTATCCGGCCGTTAAAGAACCTCTATGCTTTCAGCGGTGCCCCCGATTGATGCATTCTTAGCTAGCCCGTCAGGCCTCTGGTTCTTCTCCCTGGGGATCGGCTCGATATTGAAATTGGCAAAGCGGGCTTTTGCCCCCATCACCTTGGAGAAATACCTGTGCAACCTCAGCTCTTTTACTTCAAAGTCTCCCCTGACCTGACCCGCGATCAACTGTGAGTCGGTCTTCACGGCGATGTCCTCTACCCCAAAATGTAGCGCCAACTCGAGGCCTTGCAACAATGCCTCGTACTCGGCCTCATTGTTAGTCGCCTGGAAATTGAGCCTCAGTGCTTCCTCAACCCTGAGGCCCGTTGGGGTCTGCAAGACTATCCCGATTCCCGACCCCGAGGCATTCGTGGATCCGTCTGTGTGGAGCGTCCAGGTTAAATGGGGGTGAAGCTGTGACATTTGATTTAAGTCATGCCGCTCGCCAAAGGATTCGATTTCCACCAGAAAATCTGCCATGACTTGCCCCTTCTCTTCCGTCCGAGGCTGATACTCGATGTCATATATTCCCAGCTCGATGGCCCATTTGGTCAGTCGTCCCGACAGGTCTGGTTTGGCCAAGATTTGGCAGATGGGGAAATCCGTATATACAATGACCGAGTGTGCTTCAAAGTACTGCCGGAGCTTCCTTTTTGCGTTGACCAGAGCGAGGACCAGTTTTTCTGCCACACTGTATTGGGTTTCATCGTCTAGGAGCATGCGGCTTATATAGAACACCGGCTTTTGTTTACCGTCTTGCTTGATGAATAGTACGGCGCTGATCACTACCTCGGATACCAAGTGTACAGACGCTCCCCCTCCGACGGGGAAGTCAGGATAGGTGGACGACTCAGATACAGCTTGAGGTCTGCCAAATAGGTAACCTGCCAAATAGGTAACCGTTAACGAACTATCTTAAAAGTTAAAAAAAGTTACAGCTATGATGTGCAACAATGGAAATCAAATGAGAAGTGGTAATTTGGTGAAAGACATGCTAGAAAACATATCTATTTTTTTTTTGTTAGAACAAAATGAACTTTCTTTAAAATTGGTCATGAAACAATTCGTATCTATGACTCGTTATTTTTTCCAATTAGAACGTTTTAACTGGGCCTCCACCCCACTACCCCAATTGGACATAATGCCATCCAGTTGTTCCTGTCTTCTTTTTCGGCTTGAAATTGAAACATTGAATGCCTCGAGAGAGTATTAGTATTATTTTTTTAAAAAAAAAAACAATAATTGAAAGTTCTATCATGACTAGTGAGATGACAAGAAATGTCCTCCCACATGGTGGGGGCTATTTTTGCAGCAATTTGGACGTTATTGACCCTACATTTCTCTGTGGAGCCCAATGTATGCTTCTTAATTTCCAGGTCAAAGGTCAAGCTGTTCTTGTTTGTGACTAGTACAATGTATTGCCCATCTTTTTTGTCTTTGATTTGTCTTGAGCTTTGACCTTGTAAGAGATTTCATAGAACTGAGGTGGAAACTAGTAGTGTTTATTCCACTTGTTCAGAACAACTTGGTTCTGTTCCATATGTCCCAATCTAACCCTTATCACTCAAACCAAACATACACCATTCATGCTCGTGAGAAGCCAAATTTACACTATTGGAAGTCACTATATACAAGGGAATTACATTTTGTGACCAAAATAACGGTATGGTTTCGAGTGGTATATACTTATGTAAAATATCCAAGTTGCGTGACTGTTCAAAATACAGCTTTTCATGAAGCCAAAACAGTAGTTATATACATGCGGCATTTCGTTACATAATAACTTTATACGTTAACTTAACCTAAGATTATGGTTGACTACAACTGGGTAGAAAATAAAATAGAAGTTATTTTAAGCTCAGTAAGGATCATTTGGTACCTTCTGTGCATGGTTCATATCCAAATTGCAAGTTGCATACAATGGAAACAGTATCAATAATAAAAGAACTAAATATCTCATATTTTTTTTGAAGTAGGTATTGGTCTATGTCCTCCCATCAGTATCATTTGGCGAAAATACTAAGTTGACCAATTGTTCCTTTCGTGCCCATCTTAATTAATCGTCTCTTGAGATTAAACAAATATAATTACTATAACATAGGAATCATAACCTCTGAAAAGTTTGCCTCATAAAGTCAAGTCACTGATCCATTTGAGTTATATATATGGGCACCAACCAATTCAGTAGTTTTTTTTTTTTTTATCTATACATAGGTATCAATTTGGTCAATGAAAATTTAGCAAACATATTTTTTTATTGTAAAAAATAAGAGAGAGAAAGAGCATTAATGATGTACGTCTTTTCATGTACTTCATTATAGCCATTGGATCACCATTAGATGGTGATCCAACGGCTAAAAAAAAATACCTACCCATAGCTAAAAGAAAAAAATACCTATTAGATTGGCAACCATATATATATATATATATATGGTATGATAAATTTTCAATAAAAAAATGTGTATGATAAATTTTCATTGGCCAAATTGATACCTATGCATAGGTAAAAAAAAAAAATACCTACTGGATTGGTGCTCTATATGTATATATATATACATATATATAGGCCGAGTAGGTATTTCTTTTTTTTATCTATACATAAGTATCAATTTGGCTAATGAAAATTTAGCATATATATTTTTTTATTATAAAATATTAGAGAGAAAGAACTAATGATACACATCTTTTCATGTACTTTATTATAGTCATTGGATCACCATTAGATGGTGATCTAACGGCTAAAAAAAAATAACTATCCTTACGTTAAAAAAAAAATACCTAGTGGATTGGCAACCATATATATATATATATATGGTTGCCAATCCACTAGGTATTTTTTTTTACCTATGCATAGGTATCAATTTGTCAATGAAAATTTAGTATATATATTTTTTTATTGTAAAAAATAAGAGAGAGAAAGAACATTAATGATGCACGTCTTTTCATGCACTTCATTATAGTCATTAGATCACCATTAGATGGTGATCCAACGGCTAAAAAAAAAATACCTACTCATAAGTAAAGAAAAAAAATACCTATTGGATTGGCAACCTATATATATATAGTAAACGAGTTATATATATATATATATTGCACTTGAAAGATAAAATATTCCAATTTTAGCTCGAAATATACACAAGATTATATTAAATATGCCCTTGGGATATATTTATCCAAGATATGATGACAAAAAAGGCCGATAAAATGATGATTTAATACACCACCAAGTATTATATTTTAGTGGTTAAAAGATATTATATATCTTCAAATGATGTAGTCTAGTCATAAAGTGTTGTTTCCAAGTAATGTTGAAATCATGTACATATTGACTAATGACTGATGACTTTAGAGAAGTTTATAGTGGAAGAAAGAAATTTTTGAACTTCATTTTATCTTGTAATTCAAGTAATATCTAAATATCTAATGGTCAAAAACAAATCTGATTCTATCAGATAATATATAAAATTTCTATATGAGTGTACATATATCATTGTCAGTGACTGCATAGTATTTATTTTGGTGCATACAATTAGTTAGTGACCTTAGGCAGGCAAAGCTATACTAGATAAAATAATGGAAATTTGAACTCTAGACCTTAATATTGAAATTAAGTGTAATAAGAATTCAAAAAAAAAAAAAAGAAATTAAGCGTAATAACTAACCAAACTAGCGCCCCACACAAGCTACTTACTTAAGAAGCGGATTTTTTTTAAAAAAAAAAAACTACGAGTATGTGATATTTATTTGAGGCAGTTTTATATCTAGATTTGGACAACTCCTATGCACGTGTTTTCATTTTCGAAGTAAGACTATTTCTTGAAACAAGAAAGTAGTTAATCTTGTATTTAGTTCAAGAAATATAACCTAATTAAAAATATTTTTTGATCCTGGCTTTTTCAGAGGATTCCAAACTTGGTAATTGAAACCCAATTTTTTTTTCTTCTTTTTGGGAGGGCGGGAGGAGAGAGGGGGGTGGGGGGTGGTGGTGGTTTCATTTTGAACAATCATTTTAAGAAAGGGAATAAAATATCAACACAAAAAACAACCGTTTAAGGGCATCTCCAATGCATTGCAATTTCATTTTGCTTATAACATTGTTTAGCATATGGAACACAAATCATCCTTCATAGACAAAAAAACAGCAGTTTAAGGGCATCTCCAATGCATTACAATTTCATTTTGCTTATACCATAGTTTAGATATAGCATAATGTTTTAAGTTAAAATTATTACAATTCACACTTTCCGATATCCTATTAATTACTTACACACTTTTTCAATGCTCAATTGATGAAGTTACGAGGATAATCAGTGCCAATTACAACTTATTAATTATTTAATAATAGAAAATTATAAATAGCATTATAAAATTTCGTGTCAAATTATAAAATTAAATTTCGTGTCAAATTTACTATTTTGCTATTTTTGTGTTAAATATAACATTTTGTATTAGAGATAATCTAAGATGGCAAAATATAACAGATGAAAGCTCATAAGTTAAAAATAAGACAAAGATGAATTAGAAATTGAAAAAATTCGTCCACAGGTTAGAGTGAGAAGCTTCTGCTTCTTTCTAAGAACTAGATCTCCCTTCTTCCAATAGTAACGTTTCCTCCTTTAGCAACTTCTCATCCACTCTTTTGCTAACATGTTTCTCCTCTATTTCTCCTCTATTGGCGAAGGGATTCTTTCATCTCCCCCGTATAGGTTTTTCTCTAAGGAGATCTTAGTACACCTAAATTTAGATATATGGTGATTTATAACGACGGAGCCACCTTAAGACAAGGGGGCATTCTGGATTTTTGGAAAAGAAAATCCTTACAATTATATATATATAGTATTTATATATTAAATAAATTCTTAATTTTTCTTATTAAATTTAAATTTTTACGTTTAACCCCATATAAAATTAGATTAGTTATTTCTCTAATCTTTACTATCATCAATCTCTTTAATTTGGAATTTTTAATGGTTTATCTTCATCTCTTTTTACCTCTATTTTTTCTCCCTAACGTTTATCAACAACTTATTTATTTCTTTAAATTTATTGGTTTAAACAACTATCGATTGTTATATTATATTAAACAACGGATACATGTGAGATTTGTGTGTATTTATAGACATATTTGTTAGTAAATTTGTCTGCATACTTTATATTTGTATATTTAAAAAGATTTTTTAGTTCACCGACATGTTTAATTTTGATGTTTTATTTGTAATATATATGTATCATGTAAAAAGCAATATATTTGTGCATCTTATATCATTTTGTTTTCTTCTCCTGATTCGTAAATTTTATAAAATAGGTGAGATTTCTATTTCTAATTTAGAAGGTATTTTAAATGAAAATTGAATTTTTTATTCTATACATAAACTAATGATAATATAACACTAAATAGTGTGAGAATCACCTTTACTTATCTTATTACAAATACGAAGTTAGGAAAATTAATTTTAGAATATAATTTAGATGTTTGAGATTAAACTTGAAAAATATGTAAGTAAATTGACCTTTATTGAATCTTTATTTAAGTAAGCTAAAATTTTGATTGCTATTTTTGCTCTCCTGAAAAAGATTTCTAGCTCTGCCATTGATAGTTTATGTTGTTTTTAGTTTTTAATTTGTCAAGAATGTGGTTGTTATCCAAATTTGTATCAATTTTGATTTAAATCTAAAGAGCTAGTTATCATGGCGGGTCGAAGTTGGTAAAATATCCTCCATTGAATTAATCAGATGTGCTAATTTAAGTTGGGAAGAGTCGAGATGAGTCATTGAAGAACTTTAGTTTATCCTTTATAGAATTTGTCTCCAAGATCATCGTTGGGGACTACTGGTGCTCTGAGATCTCTGAAGAAGCATTTATTTTCAAATCTATGAATCATTTTTCTGATTCTCATTATAAGAGATTATATGTAGTCCGATTGCCTATTGTAACCCTTAGGGGAATGTTAATAAAGTCGTTGTCTAAAAAAGAAAAAAAAAAAAAGAAAAGGACAGACAAAATTCGTATGTGAAGCCTTTGACAGTCTTAAGTTATAAACCAAAAATGAGAACTCGAAATGTGAAAGTGATAGATGATTCAAAATAAGTCGTTACACTCTTCTTGGGAACAAAAGTAGTAGTACAGACTGTACAGTACTTTCCTTAGGGCCAAAAGTACACCGAGGTTAAACAAAATTCTAGAAGTTCTTGGCCCAGAGGACTCCTCGAAGGTGAAAAATAGATTTGGTTATACTTTTCAGGAATTAATTAACAAATGTTAATCAATCATCTTAATTGGCGTAAAGTGTTACCCAGTGTAGGTAATTTATAGTGTGAAAGAGAAGAAAAGGTGAAGAAAAAGCAGAAGACTAGTATGAGGTAATTACTTTATAGTATTCAGATTTAGACTCTCTAATAAAACAAAACAGGTTTGCTGAGGCCATTAGAATTGACGGATACCTTCAAACTTTTACTTCCATAAACAAATGACTGGTTTGGATTCCACTGGGGTACTGGTTTTGATCAGCAAAATTGAAATAAGTTAACAACAACTATCACCTGGTCTGTAAATTTTGTGCAAGTTCTACATATGGTGAAATTACATATTGGATTGTTATATATCTAATCTTACCTTAAGTTATGAAGCATATATTCAGTGTTTTTCTGTTGGTATATATGGAACTTAAAGTGGGCAAAGAGATAGGTAAATTCCCAAACAGAACAAGGTTTTTTTTCACTTATTGCTAAATAGTAACATTCTTTATTATTATTATTATTATTATTATTATTATTATTATTTGAAGTGAAGAATAATAGGACGATGTGAATATCTGCGGCTTTCAATTCTTATTTTTACGCGGAATTTCAGTATCTAATTCGTGTCTGTCTGACTAATAAATTGAAACGACATTATATCAATTAAAAAAAAAACATATAAAAAAAAAACAGAGAATTTTACCATAATCTTTCCAGCCCAAGTATAAGTGATTCTATAATCAATATATTTGGTTCATGACAAACAGAACCCAGACGGTCAAAAACTCTCAAAATAACAAAAGCACTCAAAGCAAAATTTAATTTTCTATAGTCACTCTCCAAAATCCTTTTCTCTATGCAAATATTCTCAAAAATAAACTAATAAACATATACAAGCTAAAAAGTATCTAATCTAATTGGTGAAACAAAATCTAAAAAAAAAAACCAAAAATTATACAATCAAGATCAAAAAACTGTAACCCCATCTGTGTTATTATTATTCATCAAGCAAAACCTGCTGGGCCTGGGGTTAAAGTTTCTCCTCCTATGAAGATCATGGCTACTGGGCTTGATGATCTGTAGAAGGAAGGCCTTGATCGAGTTGGCTTTGGCCACCATAGCCGCTTCCCACGGACCCGACGTGACCCGAACCGTGGTGGCGCTTCTGGGCTTGTGGGGGTTTCGGTGGAGGCTGCACCTAAACGAGCCTGGATGAGTTGTAGGGGAACAGAGACAGGTACGGCCAACGACATGTCGTTTTTGGCTTGATGCTGTGTTTTTTGTGGCCATGAAATGGAATGGAATAGAGTAGTTCAATGTCTAGAAAGTATCGGGAATGGGTTTTTTCGGTGTTCCAAACTTGTGGGAATGTGGGTTGGTTTAGAACTTTAGCTGTTAAGGACTTTAGCTGTTAAGGACTTCTGGGGGTTTAATACATATAGAGCTTCATTTGGGTTGTAATTTTACCTAAATATCCTTTTGTTTTGGAAAGTTCTGAGATGGTGAGATGAGATCCAATGTAAAGCGAGTAATATGATGAAATTGTTGGGTTATATCCAAATTGAGAGATGGACAAGTGAGAATTGTCAAATTGCCTCTTGTTTATTTTACTTCTTGTGATTTGGTGGTATCTATAATCATTTATCAACTTTGAATGGCAGGATTGTCTTTACGTGAATAATTACTTAATAAAAAAGAAACTTGCGGAGGAAGATTTGAACTGGGGAAACTAAACCTTTTGTGGAAAGTAATTTTATAAGAAGTGACATTTTTAAAATTATTATTTACAATATAGATGGGGTTAGATATTTTAAATAATCTAACAAGCGTCTCAAACTAAGTTAAAGTATAACTTAAAATGTCCATTTCATGAATTTTTTCTAATTAATCATTTACTAAAAATCATTTCATACAAATAATTGGACAAATTTGCAAACCAGCTCTGTAAAATATTCACTCACAAAGTTCGTCTAATGGTAATTACGCTTTGTAAATTATATGTAATACTAGTAGCAACTTTGACTTGGGGTACGTACAAGTTTGATTGCCACCTCTTTACAAAAAATAACTAAATAAAAATGGACTATGTGAGTATACTTAGAGAACATCAATTAGTTGAACATATGGAGGACAGCTTGCTAATTATATGGTTTATACATATGTATGATAATAAGAGGACAGACTTGTAGTTAGTTTTGTGGTCCAATATAATTCATAGAGGTAACTATAATGAGAGGTTGTGGTTCAATTTCTTGGAGCCTTTAATTTGTCCTAATGCTAGAAAGTAATCCCTAAACCAACTGTTGTTTTCAAAAGAAATTATAAGATAAGATAAAGTATGAAAATGCTTTCATAGAAATCTTCATAAAGAATGTTACGTGTTCCAATTAATTTTTTTTTTGAAAAGTGTTCCAATTAATTTTAGACCAAGATAGATAAATATGGAGTGTCGTGGGTTTTAAGTATTCTTATAAACATTTATAATTACTTTTGTATGTCATCACCATTCTCTCTTCAAAATCTTCTCAAAATTGAAAGAGAAAATTCTTAACAAAATAGAAAGAGAGAAAAATGGCAGGAGACACAACTAATGATGGGACATCTAACCCACACAATCTTGATGGTTTTGGATATGTAGGAATGATGAATAATAATTATCTTTACCTGAACAGAAAAGAAAAAAATATTTTAATACGTAATCCTACAAAAGTGTGATTCAAGGTTTTTTTTTCTTTTTTTTTTTTTTTAAATTTAGCGTAGTGTAGTATTTTTTTCTTCTAATTAAAAAAAAAATAGATTTGCTTAGATTCATTGTCAGTTTTTTATTTAAATAAGTTAAAAATAGAAGTAAAAATTTTGTTTAAGTTTTTAATTTTAAAAATTAAAAACATAATTGTCAAATTTTATTTTATTATTTATTTTTAAAACAAAATAGTGAAAATATTGAAAGGGTAAGTCATATCGAATTACATTTGTATATGTATATACATAGATATATTAACACACTTATGTACAAATATATGTACGTGTATATTTGTTTAAGAAAATAAAGGTATTAAAATTTTTTTTGAAAATTTGGTAATAATTTTTTAGAACAATAAACAAAAATAATGTTGCCAAGTAAACTTTTTTTTAAAACAATTTCAATTTTCTTTCTAAAAAAACACAAAACTAAACTGAATCCAATTAAATCCTCAATGTACTAATATATATCAAGACATATATGCTAAAAAATAAGTTTTTTTAAATAAAAGAATGGTGTGTACGAAACAGATCTGCATCTGAATTGTCCTAATTACAGACTTGGTTAGATTAAGATTGGTGAGGTGCTTATTTAAATTTTTTAATCAAAAGTAGTTCAGACAAGTGGGCCACATATCAGGCAGGTCCGGCTCCAAAGTCGGTTGGGTTAGGAGAAATGAAGGGTTACCCTTCACCGATTTAGGCCCCCAAATAAATAGCAGACATTTTATCCCCTTTTCTCCTATACATCACAAAAAGGTTTGACACGTAGCTAAAGTCGGCAAGACCAATTATTAAAAAAGGAAGAAAAAAAATAATACATCGGAATTTTCTCGTTTTGGGGACAAAGACATCTTACCAAAATCTTATGTTACATTTTGGTATGTGACACTATTGTAGATTGTCATATAAGTTTGAGAAAATTGTATTGTAAAGGAGTCACAAAATTGGGGTGTATGATTTTGTCTTGTAGCATACCGTGGCTTGTAGATTATTGTTTCTAACTTTTTTTATGATTGACTCAACTATGATATTGATTATTACTTTTTTTTTTTTAAAGATACTTTTGGTATGTCACACATTGTAGATTGTCACATAAGTTTGAAAATTGTAAAAATAAAAGAATCACCAAATGTGGTCATTCTCTATGATTTGTCATGTTGCACACTGTGGCTTGTAGTTTATGGTTTCTAACTTACTTTATCATTCACTCAACTATGATACTGATTTCTTTCAAAAAAAAAAAAAAAAAACTATGATACTGATTATCTCATTAAAAAAATATATGATATTTGATTATTACTTTAGAGAAATGTTATCTCCTTGGACATTATAATATATTTCTTTCTACTCTTTTTAACATTTTTCAAAGGAAAAAATTGTTTCATATTCCGTCTTCTAGACTAAAGACTTCCACTTTTCAAACCTTTGCCGATGTGGGTCAAGGATACTTGGTTGATTGGATTCTTTTAGAGTGGTAGAATATGTAGGAAGTCCATTATCTCTAGTCAATATTTAATTTATATACTTCTCTCTCTTAATTAAAATTTTAATCCTTGATACGCTTTATTAGCAACTTCCGGAATAAGGGCAATTAGCTTAACAGCTTATGACTCTTGTCTAGAAAACTTTTGGTTTAAGTCACATATATTCGGAATAAGTAGTCATTTTGCCTTTTCATTTTTGTGTTTGCCCTCTTATTTTTTGACTTTGTATAACGTCGTCACCTAAATGTCAAAATTGTTCTTCCTATGACTCACATTTTTAACTATGTACTCAATTACCCCCTAAATAGAATTATAGTTCCTCTTTTTCCCTCAGTACTAACATCTTTAGAAGACCATCAATGCGTAAAGTTCAAAATGGTTTTTTTATCTTTTAAATAGTTAATCTTTTTTTTTTGAAAAAAAATATTCAGAATTTGTTACTATTGTTTGTGGTTAAATAAATGAAAGAGAGGTAGGATAACATTTTTTTTTCCATGGTTAAATTAAAAAAATAAAAATAAAAAAAGGTACGAAATAGAAATTTTGTTTTTATTCATTGGTAGGTGTCGTTAGAGATATAACAATAGGATGTTCGGCTCATTTTATACAGGCTCGTTGCGGGCTGGCCCGACCCAACTTATTGTTTTCGTGGACCTATTAGCCCACCGAAAAAGGACAACCTAGCCTATGCTATAGGCTATCCTATATGTGGGTTGGGCTAGCTCATAATAGCTCATCGTGGGCCGACTCATTATAACCTATTATGGACCAGTCCATTCTAATTTTAAAAATTTTTTTTGTTTAACTTTAAAGTTATTTTTTTTAATAAAATCCTAAATAATTTACATATAATTACAAATTAATTTATTTACATATAATTACAAATTAATTTTAAGTGTTTATTAATATAAACCATAATAAAATATTTACTAATATTAAAAAAACTAATATGCATAGAATTAAATAATTATGTAAACTATTAACAAAAAATTTTATTTATGGCTATTTTATAAAAAATCTTACAAGTCAGATTCGTTTGACAATATAAAACCTTAGTTTAGTAAAGAAAAAAATAGTATAAAATGTTTAAAATTATACAAAACACAATTTAAAAAAAAAATAAAAGAACAAAAAAATAATATAAAATTAAAAGGAAAATGAGCCAAAATGGGCCGATCTACTTTGACCCATCGTGAGCAAGCCCATTCTGACCTAGGCCTAGCCCATCATGTGAATTTTGGTGAGTTGGGTCTGATTGGTCTGCAGGCCATAATATCGTGGCTCAGCCTAGTCCACAAATAGTAAACGAATTGGGTCTACCCATCTATAATAACAAGACAACGAATTGGGTCTACCCATCTACAATAACAAGACAGGTCGACCCGTACAAATAGTAAACGAATTGGGTCTACCCATCTACAATAACAGGACAGGTCGACCCGTACTGATACTATAGTAGGACGAGCGCGGGCTGGCCCATGGGCTGCGCCCGGAGTTGCATCTCTAGGTGTCATGAATTATTTTCAGAAATTGTGTCTGAAAAAAATACATTATTTCATGTCCAAAATGAGCACCATATTATATACTAGAACTGCAACAAAAAATTACATCTAGCGCATCACATACACCCAGCTATGAGTCTAAAAACAGAACAAATATTTTTAAGCTTTCCAATTATTGAAGGTCTTCTAACGGTAAAAAGACCATTCAGGCCTTGCCAATCATCGATCTTCTAATAATGCTAGTGTTGGGGGATAAAAAAAAAAAAAGAATGTTTTTGCCATTTATAGGACTATTAAATAAAAAGCCAAAAGTTTCGAGCAAGCAAAAATAAGAGGTTAAAATGACTGGTTGTTCTATCAGATGAGAAATAATTACTTTTGGGAAAACTTACAAATTGTTGTTTATTACTTTAGTTGGAAGACAAAACTGAAGTCTGAAGGCTTTCCTTTTTGTATCGTGAATCTGAATGCACGGGAAATTCAAGCATTTTCACACAATGGGCAAGAATTTTTTTTTTTTTTTTTTTTTAACATGAACATAAAATGACGTATATAGTAAAATCATACCTAGTAGAAAAAATGGCAGGAGTTTGTCTATAACAAAATGACACATAGTAAATACTTCTGTTTGCGCTTCAAAAAAAAAAAAAAGAAAAAAGAAAAAAAGAAAAGAAAACTTTCTTTTAAGGTAGTCATATTCGAGAGGACAATTATAGCTTGCCAGAATGGAGGAGTTATTTGCCAAAAAGAATTGAAATAAAGTGGAAAAAGGATATTATTCGAGTTCGAATACTTAAAACTTATGTACCGTCACTATTGAGGTGCAATATCCTGATGTTTGAGAAATTAATATTACAGTTTACTAATAATTTTCTTTTTTGAATTCACCATTCACTAGCTCTAGCTGCATATGGATATATATTTTGATCAGTTTGTGATAGAACTCGTGCCACACCTCCCATCCGTTTCACATATGCGAAGGAGGCAAGGCAAGTGATGAGCTGGATAATCTTGGTCAAGAGGGTCAGCTGCAAGGGGTGTGTTTAGAGTCAATAAGTGGCAGTTGAGCTGTAAAGGAAGGGTTGACATTCTAGTGGGTAGCAGAATTAAGTTGGTTACAGGAGGGGCATCTTCGGGATTTCAGTTGGCTGTTGGTTGGGAATATGAAGGGGGGGGTTGAGAGGGAGAGAGACAAGGGATTAAGAGAATTAAGTTGTAACTGAGTGTCAGCTCCGTGAGAGAACCAGGCTCTCGAATTCCTGGGTATTGCTTTCCAGCCACCAAAAAAAAATTCCTGAGTATTGCTACTGTAATTGAGCTTCGGCTCCAGCTATCAATAAAATTTCCTTCCTACCATGAACCGGGTTATATCAGTCCGTCTCATGGACCTCAACAACCGGCCTTATGTCACTGTTAAAGATTAAACGTACCTAATTCTTTACTGCCAAAATAAAAATGAAAACAAAAAACAAGCAAAACATACATGAATGCAAGAGCTAGGTCCATTTTTCGTAGCATGCTTTTTTAACTGTGATGAAGTAGAATTACAATATATATATATATATATATATATATATATATATATATATATCACAATCTCACACATCTTGGCTTCCTAAGACTGCGATTCTTTATATTCTCAATGTCCCAAACTCGTCATCCTAACATCTAGAGGGAGAAAAAAAGAAGGAAAAAGAAAAAGAAAAGTCAACCGAAATGTGTAGGATACCAAAATTACTCCCTACTAATATGCCTTATAACTAGTAAAGTTTTCTTACTGGACATGCCCCCTGCCTCCTGGGAAAGGGGTTTACCACCCCTTCCGACCCCACGTTGAGCTTACCGGTAAGGTTTACGCATGATACTTCGTCTTGGGCGATCACATGATCGATCATTCGCACCACGCGTGCCATTGCCACGCCTCAGTTGCACATATATAGCTTCAGGTCCAAAAACATAATGTTATCCAGCCATGCCTGGCTTTTTTCTAATTCAACCAAAGCTCTACCCAATAGTTTGAAAAGACCCTCTTTGTTATGTTATTTGGGTGATTCTCAGCATTTATCTCTTTTTCACTCAAATCAGTTCAGCCAAAGCTTTTTTCAATTCCTCACTTTCTCGATCCAAATCTCGTTGAGAATCTCTCTTTTCTCTAGGGGGAGTTCATTCAGTAGTTTACAGGAAAGTACACGGTTTCGTGTTCCACAAAAGTTCCGAACCAATAAAAACATGGGGTAACATAGTTACATATTACTATAAATTTTAAGAATCCCACATTATTTTACATGACAATTTTAATGATAATCTAAGCCAATACTAAGAAAGAAAAAGTACCCTGCTGATTGATGCCCACCACAACCAACTGGGATTTCATTCCCTTTAAGAGACTTCACGAGAAATCACTGACCAAGAACAGTAAGTTTCTAAATCAGGTCAACAAATTATATATATATATATATATATAACTCATTGACACTTCAAGACTCAAGTAACTACTACCAAATACAAACAAGCAACTGACCATTGGGAACAATACTCGGATATAGTGTATCCTATTAGGCACAAGAAGTTGCCCATATGTCAAGAGCTATCGAAACATCGACAATAGGTCCAACTAACTTCTACACAATCAAACCTAAGGATAAATCACGTCATGTACAAACCTGATTGTGTGATACCACTCAAATATACATCAGGAAAGTACTTTTGGGTTGGGGTAGAAGATGTCTATGCAGCCTTGTCTGGATCTCCTCCAGCAGCTCTGGCGTCGAACTGTTTAGTATACACACGATGTCTTCGCTCCCTTGCATAGATAACCCAGAAGATCAATGAGAGCATTACTGCTGCAGAAACCATAACCAACCCGATGTAGATCCACTGGCTATGTCTCCGCAGGCCGGGACAGTAAGTGTTGCTGATGTCTGTGAACGTTTCCCTAACAAAAGTACAGTCCTGCAGATCAACCAAGAATGGGCCATAACGGTACAAACCATAACTCACATTCACTGCAGCTTCCATTTGGCCGTAGAAGGTGGGAGTCAACCGACCAGTTGTGGCACAAATACCAGCGGAGTTGACCTCACAGACATAATTCTTCCAAAACTGCTCGAAACCAAAATGAAAATTTTATTTCTAACATCTACTAGGCTTTGTAAGGGAAAGGGAAAGGTAAAGGGACAATATGAAAATGGTTGAGTGACAAACATTGATTATTGAGTCTAGAAAAACTGAAAACAAGTTCCCAATTCGTTTCACTCTAAATGGGAAATAAATATGAGAACTCTGCCATGAGCCAGAAAATGAGAATTTTGCAAACTAATCTAACAGGATCAAGCATTCCACGAATACTATAGGACATGTCTCATTTAAATATTTAATATCTTTCAATTTACATTACCTGTGTAGCATTATGCAGTTCCACTTCACCAGCTTCACATTGCCGCTTACTGAGATTAGAATTGAATGGGTTGCAGAGAGCAGGCAAAGGCGGACCAGACTGGTTGAAATATAGCGGTGATCCATTAGGCGGAATATTAAGATTTGCGACATTGTTGATGACTTTATTAACAACATTGACAAGTTGGTAGGTGACATCCCTGCTCCGTAACAAGGTTTCTTGGGCTGTAGCATTGTCCACACATGGAAGAATGTCGTCTAAAGCTGTATGGGCCGTAGGGTTCTGGACCCACTCATCCATTGAAACACATGTATCTGCAACCACACTAATGAACATAGGAAAAGAAAATGAGAAATTTACAGATTAAGCATGCATGCTTTTACATGTTGCCAATGCTGAAATTTGGCGATGCTTCAATTAGATATGTGCAGTGACAGGATGCTCACATCAAACTAAAAGTTGCAATAAAAATCATGATTGTGTTTTCAATGTACACGGGTTAAGGATCAAAGTTAGCCAAAGACTATTATTTACTGAGTCCAACAAACATTTCTGGTATAGATGTTTGATTTTTATCCAAACCTTCAAATACTTAGTACTAGTTAGCTGCAATTGAGTCTTAGAACGCTCAACTAATAATTGATCCTTTGATTGTCGTATTGCTTATTACATTGCAATGCACAATGACCCTTCGGAATTTCATTTGACAAAATTCAACTACTTAAGGTGTGGCAGTTCCTTGAAGATTTAGCACATTTCACTGTTATTTTGCTAATGAAAAATTAAAAACATCATGTTGCAATTCGTCAATGACCTCATAACCGAACAGAACTTACTTGTGAAGGAGAAGAAATACACCACACAAAATGAAGGTTCCTGTTACAAGAATCCACCCAACCACCACCAAGCTGCAATCATTAAGTACTTTGTTTACTGGACAACTAAGACATAACTGTAAAAATTTTTAGACACATGTAGTCGGAAGTATGAGGAACAGGTAAAGAGCAAAAAAGTTAATTACTTACATGTATACAAGCGCTTGCAAACCAAAAACCGAGAACACTGCAAGAATCAGTAGCAATAGCATGAATAAATTTAAATTAATGCAAAGAGGTAAACCTTCCTACTTATAATTGAAGAAATTCAGACTTACAAAATCCAAGAAATGCCAAAAAGAGCATAACAGCCGCAACAATAATGAGAGCCAGCCTCCTGCAGCACAGGACATCGCAAAAGACAAATGATGAAATTCCATTGTCAGCATCAGTTCAGGTTCTTATGGTAGCTCGACATGTATAACTTACATGCTATCTAAGCCATTTTGTATCTCCTTTGAATTCTCTTCAGTTTTATTAGAAAGAGTGTTTGCAGAAGAACTGATCTTTGTTTGAATTTGATCGATGTTGTTCTGGACGTCAGTTGGCAGAAACACTGCATCAACTCCGATCCGCTTGGCTGCAGCAAGATAATCTGACACATTCCTGAGGTTTTCAACAGTTACATCTGCTTGATGTACTACATAATCCAGCGTGTTTGTAGTACTGTCATGAAGCTTTCCTTGACCGGTATACAGCACTATGCACCCTACGCTGAAATATCCAAATAAAAACATTTGAAAGAATCAAATCAGTAACCTGAACCAACCCTAGAAAGCCATGTGCAAGTGTTTAGGAAATCTTTGAATGGATAGAAAGAGAGAGAGATGTACATTGCGGCAATGGTAAACAGAATGAGCAGGATCAGAGAGAGAGCATAGGCTGTCCGAGAGTAGCCATAAGGCTCTCTAGCACAACAACAGTAACACAGGCAGATGAGGGATAAAGAAAGTCCGAATACCACGAACCAGATACCGGCAATGACAAAGAAGGGGGCGGCAGTGAAACCGACGGACTGCATCACAAAATGGGAGTCCATATGAACAATGATTCTAAGTCTTTAAAACACGATCTACCAGTCTGAGTAAACAACATTAAAGCAGTAATATGGAAGAAAAGAAGTCACAAGCAACGATATAATGGGATGCCTCAATAAAATGACCTCTTGACAAATCAAACAATAAAGTCACTAAATCAACCCCTTTGTTGACAAGTGATTCAATCTAGATCCTTTCAAATTCACGGGCTCACAACAAAATATGAATCCAGAGAGGTCAAAGCCCATTCTTAATACTTGGTTCTGATACTGACACCCCATAAGTTGTAACCCACCAGAAAAACATAAGAACAATAAAAGCCACAAATTCACAACATAGATAAAGAAAATCTGCATAAAAACTGCACAAAACACAAAACCGTCACCAGAGGGAAAAAAAATCCAAACCCAGATGACATGTATACATTTAAAAAGAAAAAAGAAAAAAAAACTATCAAAATACATTTAAAAAAAAAAAAACCAAATGACATAACAATGCGAACTGGAAAAAAAAAAAAAAAAACTACGCTAAAATCTAAGAGTGACTCACAGCCCAGTAGTGGCTATTGCTGATATTCCAGCCTCCATTGTAGCGTGTGAACCCATCAAGCGGGTCTTTTCTCCGGGTTCTCTCCTTAGCCAATATCAGAGACGAGTTTTGGACTGCTGTGTCCGCAAGGGACCTCCTCCTCGTCTCCCATGGCACCAGCCCACCAAGCTCTGCTTTCTCTACACGAACCCCTGTAACTACAAAAACAGAGACCAAAAAAACGAAGCAAATATAAATCATTTGCGTAAAAAATAAGAGAAACCCAGAACGAGAAAGCTCGAAAACAATGGAGAAACCAAAGCCAAACATTACGAACCAGACGAAAAATGAAGGGGGTCGAAGGTTTGAGAGGCACCGAGAGTTGACGCGAAGAAGAAGAAGAGAAAAACAGAGAGAAAAAGAATGAATCTAAATGGATTCGATCTGAAACATAACATAATGGCTTCTAATGGTTTTTGGCTTCGAGGCTGGCTTTTCTATTTAGCTCTGGTTTTTTCAGAGGGAGAAGTGGTTGGGGAGAGAGAGAGAGAGAGAGAGAGAGAGGGGGGGGGGGGGTGTGTTATATTTTACTATTTTTATTTTTATTTTTTAAAGCAGAGAGATATTTGGCGGAAAATAATTTTATGGTTCGAAAGAGACTGACCAAAAAGAGTAGGGCCCTCTTTTATACTTTTTCACTATCTTTTGTGACGATAATGCCCCTGATAGTTATATATTTTTATTTTGTGAATTCTTTTTCCTTTTGGTTTAAGTTTTATTTACGCTATATCTTTGTGCTTTTGTGTAGAGGAAGATTTTTTCGCTTTATTTGTTGGGAATATTACGATTGAAGATCAATCATCCACAGTTATAGACTTTTTGAGACTTTATTGCTTCCACATTTCAAGATTCTTTAGTGCTTTTTGGTAAGAGAATCATTATCAAAAGCCAAAAAAAAAATAAAAAAGAGGGAAAAAAGAGAAGGCATGTTAAAATTGAATATGAAATTTTTGTTTTAACAATTAATGAGAAAATAATTTTTAAGTAATATTAGACTACATTTTATTTTATATATATATATATATATATCTAGATGGATGTTAATCTTATCGTTCTATCTTTATGAAAACATTTAAGAAAGTAAATTCACAATGTTTAATGGTGCATTTAGAGCCTCGCGGCTTTCTACATTCCCACTTTTACTCACTTTTCGTCGGGACTAGCAATTCGTATTATTACGTCGTATTCAGATCGACACAATTACGACACGACATGATAACACTTAACCTGAACACAATACGATTAATAAATGTATCAAAAATTTAAACCCGAACACGACACGATTAATATACGTGTAACACGACACGACACATGTAACCTATTTAGTAAACATGTCATGTATCATATTATGACCAGTTTGACACGATTATTCTAATTTAACACGATTATGCACTACTTAATTTAATTTTACTTCTATAAATATGCTTAGAATTAATCAAAATCACGTTTAATATATTAAAATATTAATAAATATGTCGTATTAGTGTCGTGTTGACACGACACGAAAACGAAACATTTAATTAAACGGGTTATACAGATCATTTTCGGGTTAAGCGAGTTGACCTGAAACCTACGCATTTATCATACTTGTTAGACATGTCAATCCGAAATTAACATGAAAATTAAATAGGTCACTCAAACCAGTTTATTTCATGTTGTATTATCGTGCCGTATAGAAAATTATGAGCATTATTTCTGATAGTCACTAAGGTCTATTTTGACAAAATTAGACACAGACATATATAGTACCTATTTCCATCTCATTTGCGTGAATGGGTTAATAAAAAAATGTTTCTTTTTTTCATTTTTCTTGGGTTTAGGTTCTTTTATTGCAGAGAATAGGTGGAGGGTTGTTCACTGTATGAGGGTTAGGTTCGCAACAAAAAAAGGCTATATGAAAATGAGAGGCTTAAGAAATGAAAGTGTTATTATAACATTTTGCAGTTATGGCATCAAAGAAAAATGGTTAACGAAAGCATTTATCCATCTAATGGTAACATCATTGGAGACTTTCTGAAATGACACTAATTTATCCCGTGAAAGTTGTGGTGTCACCTTAAAGAGGGCAACTAATAACTAGGTTGCTATCATCTTTCATTTTTCTATTATCTATCTAGCTAATTCATTTCCCATGAAAACTACTTTAAGTTTATCTAGTATCAGTGCAACACCATCTCAATAGATTTAGGGCAAGTTTGCTACTCATCAAAATAGTTGTGACCATTGATTGAATTCTGTGTACCAATCACTTCTGAGAATTTTTATTAAACATTTTTTTGGGTAGTAATATGAGATAAAGTAAGTTTATCAAATATCACTCATAGATGAACTTATTTCATAATCAAAATCAGGAGAAGTAATAATAGTCCCAAATTGTCCCTTAGACCTTTTTTCCCGGTTGTTGGGACTTTTCCTTATTAATTTGGAAAATAAAAGTTCAAATTATCATTTAAGTAGCATTTAATTGGAAAAAGGATATGCTTATCAACCTCTCATGATGTAATTGAAGAAAGAAAAGAAAAAAAAAACCTTTAAAATCAAGTTTCATTGTTTGTATGTACGTAAAACCAAATGGGAGACAATCCTGTTATGTAACAGGGTAAAATTATCATCAGACACAAATACAACAACACAACTTATCATTTTCAACACACAAATCAATCTCATGGCCAAAGGGCATAATGGTCAAACCACAAAACTCCAAACCCTAAAACTAAAAAATAAATAGAAAGTTGATTGGAGGGTAGTTTAGTAAAACTGTGATAAAAATAGGAGTATTTAAAAATACAAAAAAAAAGAGTGAGATACAGCCGCGTCTCTATGTTTTCCTTTCCACACTCGGCGACCCGAGGAATTGGGCTATCGTGGCGAAAGCGCCAGACGTGTGGGCTGTCCCACCAAATTTAAAAAAAACCTCTCATCACTCTCTCAGGCGCACCTGTCCAAAAGCCAATCGTTCTATTATTCTGAAAATTGACACAGCACAACGACACGCTTTTCTAAGTCCCAATGCTTTTTGGCTTCATTTACGTGTCAATTGTCTATGGATTGCTTAGCGTTTCAATTTTCAAAGGTTTTATTTATTTATATATTACGTTTTTTCATATTTGAAATTAGGATTTCCAAATTGTAAATGAAAAATTTGGATAGCTAATTTATTATCACAACAAATTTGACAAAATGAAAATCACATTAGAATAAGGATCCCATCGTGTTCCCAATGGAAAACCACATTATCGCTTTCACCGCATTCTCCGACTAGGACGAGTGGGATGGGAGGGATTTCACGGGGAACCCATACCCTGAATTTGTTTTTTTTTTTTTTTTTTTTTAAGAAATATACCACAACTAATCGAGGTGGGAATCACTCTTCTCGTTTTCATCTCGAGGTGTAAGTATGTAACCGAGTCCTTATACTAGTTAAAAACCCTTGGCCTTATTGGCAAGGCATCTCAGGGATATCTAATTTGTTCTTTTTTTCAATTTTTTTTTTTTAAAATTTTTGAAACCAATCCTATTTTAGAGTAAAAAATCTCATTAATTTTTAGCAGGAGTGCCAAGTTGGTAGGAAATTAAGCAATGACTAATGACTGCATTCGTAAGATCCAAATAAATAATTCAAAATTTGTACTCTTACAGTATAAAAATAGTAAGGTATTGTTTTTCTTTTGTTGGAGGTTCCCCAATAAGACATGGGACCAGAATACACCATTTTCATCATGCACTATGGCATGTTCGATTTAGCCATTTTGGATCATATGATTCATATCTCATAGGTAAGGCAAAATTGTGGCCGTGGTTGACGGACCAAAAGGAAATATCTTACCTTATCATGTTTATCATTAATAGCATAATGCCATAATCACTGGCGGAGTGTTTTTTTTTTTTTTTAAAACTTATTTATAAGTGTTATTTTACTTAGTTAAAATTTATTATATTTATTCTGGTAAAAAATAAAGAGAAAAAATTATAAAATAATATATATTTATTATTAATATTTTTTTAATTACTCAAAATATGATAAATATAAAATTATAATCTAACAACTTAAAAAAACTTTTAAATAAATAAAAAAAAAAGAAATAGCTGTTGAATTATGATCCTATAAATATTTATTTATATTTCATGTTAATGCACCTTTTACATACCAAGAATAAATTGCATATGAGTCATAAAGTGCATATGAGAGTGGGAGGAAGAAATTTTTTTAATAATAAATGAATAATTCTTTCTTGTATTACATTTTACTGGATATCAACGATGGAGCCAATTAAGGCTCAACCTCCCCTCATTTTTTGAAAATTATCTTTTGGACCTCAATTTTATTTGAAAATTTCAGTTTTATTCTTTATTTTCCCCACTGAATTTATATAATTATAGTTTTTGCCAATTTTTTATAAAAAAATTCAATAATACACCTAATATAACCCACTATTTTTTTTTTGAATTTTTTAACTTATATTATTTTACAATACTAAATTTTGTCCATACTTTGAATAATTTTTCTTTAGACTCACTTTAAATACTCTTTTTAATTCAATATTAGTTTATATTGACTAATGTGTTTCAAAATTAGGTAAAAATATTTTAGTGGATGGTGCTTCTAAAAAGCTTTCCTGACTTCTTGGCTGCTAGATATGTAAGACCACATGAATATGGGTGCGAGAGTCCCCCAAAAATTTACATGTAGTTCACACTTGTCTTAAAGTTTGGTGCTTAGTACACATGCGTCTTTCAGCATTTTATTTTTAATAATAAAAGAAAAGTAAATAAGAACCATGTTTTTTATTGGAAAGGAAATTGGTTTGTTTTATTTAAGTACTAACTGGTAAATCACTATTTAGAATACGAGAGATATAATATGTAGTCTCTTCTAACTATATCTAAGAAAGTTAACAGATAAAGCAAATTTTGCCAGTGAATGGGCTGGTTTATTCCCATATCTGGATATAAAGCAACATGAGCCATCACAAACATCTACTAACAAACGTCTGATATCTTTAAGAATAAGACCGTCTTCGGAGAACTTATCATCTCTATTTAAATTTTCACCACAGCGAGAGAATCGCTTTCCACTCGACAGACCTGTAAGCCACACTCTTTGGCAAAGGCCTTTCCTTATGGCGACACTCCGCAAGGTATGGTTCAAAACTGCACTTGATCCTTTCTGTCATGGTTCCAAAAAGCAACCCCTCATGGTTTCCTATTACTAGGACTCATAAATTGTGACACAATACGGCTCGAAATTTTTACGGAATTAGTGAAATAATTTCTCTTTCTTTGTTCCATCTAACTATAGTGAGTATATAGAAAATAATACATTCATAAAATAGATGATCATTTAGCACAAAAACATCATAAGCATGCTCCTCCTCAAAATATATGAATCACGATCAAAATGTCAATAACCAAAGTAAAAAAAGATCAATAATATATAAGAGATAACAAATATAGATATCAATTACTTGTGGATACCAATTATTATTATTTTTAAATTTGCCAATTATATTTGAAGAAAAAGAATAACTAAGTTTGATACCAATTAAAACTATGCCAATAGATACCAATTGTATTTTGAAAAATTATACCACGTTGACACCAATTAAAGCAACAAATCAAAGATAAAATGACCAACTTGATACCAATTGAAATAATTTAAATCAAAAATATATTCTTCTTCTCCTTTTGACGTCATCAAAAAAATTGCATAAACATGAATGATAAGATTGATATCAATTAACCAATGCAAAGTAAAAATATGAATAGACAATGAATAACAAGTAACTAATCCAAACATGATATATTATCCAAGTTTAAACAACCATAAAAAATAAAGTATGTCTTGAAAACTAACGAGAATTTTATATGTGATATTCATTAAAAATTTGTTTTCATAATGACATAAGATAGAAAATTATGTGCAAATATTCAAAATGATAAAGTTACAAACTATAAACATTTAATTCAAACATTATCATTCTGTGCTCAAATATATCACCAATATAGATAAAATAATTCAATTAATTATGCATGATATTTATCATATAAAAACTATCAAATATTTGTACAAATATAAGAGTTTAAGGAATATGCATTATGCAAGCAATTTTAATTATTTATGAACAATTTATATATCAATTAAACTCATAAATAATTCAAATAAAGTCAACCATATCATCATTCTAAAAGCTCTTCATCTTTTTTTTTTTTTTTTGTATTAAGGTTGGACTTAATCATTATTTTTGATTTGTCTTTAAGCTCCAATCATTCAAGCTTAATACCATACTTATAACAACATCATCTATGTTTTTCTCTTTGAAGGAGTAATTGGTTTCATCAAATATCACATACATAGATTCATCTACTACTTAGTTCTTTTATTGAAAAACTTTTTTTATGCATTACTAGTAGTAGAGTAACCAAGAAAAGTTCTAACATTGAATTTTAATCAATATTTTTAGATTGTCTTTAGTTTTTAAAAAGAACAAAATATTTGCATCCAAAGACTCTAAAATAATCAATATTAGATTTTTGATTATTTCAAAACTCATAATGATATTTTATTCATACTAAGTCTAATCAACACCCGATTTAAAATATAACAAATAGTGTTGACAACTTTGGCCAAAAAGTATTTTAGTAAAACATTTATATTTGACATAGCTATTTTGAAACCAATATTTTTTTAAAAAAATTGACTTATTTTCCAAAGTGACATGCTTTACAAATCTTGTTATTTCCAAAGAAAAATAGACTAGGTAAACCATAACAAGATTCTTTTTGTAAAGATTCAAAATTATAACAATATTAGCATGTCCAAGTTTTCTATGCCATAATCAATAAACATTTCTTTTAAAATAGAACAAAATTTATCTTTGGCTTGAAAACATTTTCACAAAATTAAATTAAACATTTGAAAGAGTTAAAGAAAAACTCAATAACCTAATCACAAAAATTAAGCATATTGAATTTCTAGTAAGACATTCTCAAGGATAGGTAAAGAATTATTACCAATATTACTTGTACCAATGATCTTATTGTCTCCAAAAATGAAATATCCACCATTATTTCTTTATGAAAATTCAAAGCTTAGTAAAGTCATCGATCAAGTACATGGAGCAACCACCTTCTTACTTGTTCCTACAACAAAAATTTGAATATGGACTTTTGGTACCCATATAACTTTGAGTCTTTAGAGGTTAGTCTTTGAAATCTTTGATATCCATTCTTGTTTGACACCGAAATATATATTTTTCTTGATGGAGTACGAAAAATTTGTATGTCCATCTTGATTACAAAAATTGCATACATACTTTGAGTCTCTACTAGACGTTGCTTTAATAAAATAATTTTTGAGATACTTTTGTTTTACAAAATATTTGCATCCTATTCCTCCTTTGTCGAAAACACATCTTTGTCCACCAAGCATTAAATCAAAATTTTTCTTTCCATTTATAAAAGTATAGACAATTTTAGTTAAGTTAGAAAGTTTGTCATTCAAGGAAACATTTTCATTTAACAAAATATTACAATTACTACAAGATAATTTTACTTCCTTTTTCATTTGTGAATTCATCAATTTCTTTTGAAAAACTAAACATTTTGTTTTTAAGAGCTTTATTTTCAAAATAGGTTTTTCATAATTTCAATGCAAATTATTGAAATAATTTAATAACTCCTTATAAGATAAATCATTGTCACTATCATCATCACTACTATCATTAAAATTATTAATTGAGTTATTATTGAGTTCAAGAGAATTTATCTTATCGTTTAGTTCAAGTATAGAATATGGTATAGAAATTATACATAATGTGATCTTAATCTTCTAACTGATCCAACCTAAACCAAATTGAGATCGACTTTATTCTTTTCCTTTTAATGTATTACCACAAGCTTAATGTTAAACCACAATAGGAAAGAAAAGAATACGAAGGAAAACATCATCATATATATATAATTTAGAGTTTATATAAAATTCATCAACCAAATACTACAGTAAATTAAACAAAATAAGGGTCACTAATAAGCACACAAACTGGATAACAAACTCCCACTAAAACTGTACATCATCCAACAGAATAACAGTCATATGGCCAATATGCCCGTGAAAGACCTTAGGTGAAATACCCTTGATGAGCAGATTCGCAATCATGGAGTTTGTACTAATATATTCTACTAACACTAATTTACTCTAAACTCTCTCTTTTATAGCTAAGAACTTTGTCAATATGCCTCGAAGAGCTCATATTACTGTTGGAATATATCACCGCTAAGTTATTGTCACAATAAAGTTTCCATAGCTTTTCAATATCATTTGCTACATGTAGCCCAATGATGAAATTTTGTAGCCATATTCTATGATTAGATGCCTCATGATAAGCTATAAATTCAGCCTCCATAGTTAAAATAGCTCCGAGTATCTTCTTAGTACTCTTCCAGAAAATAGCTGCTCCAGCTAGTAGATAAACATAGTCCGATGTGAATCTTTTACTATCTAGACATCTAGCAAAATCTAAAGAACTAATAGAGCTGGGGGGCAATTGTTGTGCAGTCTAAAATCCTATATGTTGGTCAATACCATAAAGGAAAAAGTTGACCAAGTGAGTGTTAGGTCGCATGAGTAAGATTAAGTGCGACCTCTTCCAAAAGAGTTACATGCGACCTCCACTGCATAAGTTAGTGCGACCTTTTCCGAAAGAGTTACATGCGACCTCCACCGCATAAGTTAGTGCGACCTCCTCTGAACGAGTTTAGTGTGACCTCCTCCAAACGAGTTTAGTGCGACCTCCTCCGAATGAGTTAAGTGGGGCCAGAATGAAAAGGAAAGTAGTCTACGCTTCGTCAAATGGGTAACCTACAAAGAAAGGGAAACAAAAGTTTCTCTTTAAAGATTGACCAGTCATCTTATTTAAGTGATTACCCAGTTATATTATTACTCAAATTGTATTGCCCGATTGTACAGTTACCTATTCTCCTAATTGGGAAACATTGAGCTATCCTCACCTATATAAAGGGAGTTCAATGTTTCAGTGAGAGATCTAAGACTTTTTTTGATCTCGAGAGGCTGAGGAATCTTTTGATCCTTTCTTGATCTTTGAAATCTTTTGAGAACCTTTTAAACTCTTGCTTCTTTTTTCCGGACAAGACATTGTAATTTTGAGCTCTTATAATTCTCCAGAAAATAGTAAAAAACAGTAGACGTAGGCTCATCGTTTTTGGGGCTGAACCACTATAAAATTCTTGTCTCTTTATTTGTTTTAGTTAATTAACTCTTTTCACACACAAGTCACATTTTGCAATTTTCCTAAATTTATTGTTGACAAAACCTCCGTCAACAGTGTCGATCTATGACTGATCCGTTGGAATTTAGAAAGGCATGGAGCAATTTTTTGAAAGATTTTCAAGAAAAGTAAAAATTTGGTCGACAAAAGTTATCTTCGATGTCTAACTGTGGATAAATCTCTCTCTTGATGAAATTAAAATTCTTGCCATTAAACAGGGACCGAGTCAGAAAAGTTTGTCAGTAGGGCTTAAGCTTTAACAAAAAAAAATATTGAAATTAATAACTATCAAACACTAGCAGTTCATGAGTTTTGCTTTCTTGTCAGAGAGATTATCAAGATTCCTGATTCAGTAGCCCACAAAATGATCCAAAGTCAAGACCCGAAATTCCAAAACCTAATCTAATGAACATTCTATTAGTTAGTAGAATACTTTTGTGTGTTAGATATTTTAGACTTATTTATTTGAAACATGTTAGATTATTTAGCTTGTTTATTTGAAGTGTGATAGGTGAACAATTTATTTATTCAAGAGTGTTTGGCTGGTAGGTGCTAGATATATGGTTTTAAGTTTCTTAGAATTATTTTATTGGATGGTTTAGATTAATCCTAAACTTGTATAAATAGTCTTCATTAACAAGAGTTGTTGTTACGACCCAAAGCCCGGGCCAGTGGCAGAAGGGGAATTTCACAAAGGGGGAAAATTCCTTGATATATTTGAAAAGTGTCAAAAGCACTAGTTTTTATAAAATGGTTCATTTAAATAAAATAATTAGAATTTCATCCTGTGAACCACTCCCACAGTTCGTATACAAATAGTGGTCTATGGTTTTAAATAGTTAAAAATTTCTTTAAAACGTTTTAAACTCAATTCACCCCCTCTTGGGTTGTCAATCTTGGGCTAATAATTGGTATCAGAGCAAAGTTCTCAATTTTTGAAGACTTAACCGTCTTGAGATGACTTATCCAAATAATTTTCAAAATCTTTCAAATAAGGAGTTTTTAACTAGACCACCATTTTTCAATGGTATTGACTACAATATTTGGAAAATCAAAATGCTTAAATTTCTTAAATCTATGGATAATGACTTATTGAATATTGTTATTCAAGGTCCATATATTTCCAGAAAAATATTTGATGATAAACTTGTTGAAAAAGAATTGGATGAATATGATGATGTTGACAAAATCAAGTTTTCTAGGAATAAATATGATTTTAATTATTTGTTATATAGTAAAGATGTAAATATTTATAATAGTGTACAATTTGCTACTAATGCTCATGAAATGTGGAAAATACTTGAAAGCTCATATGCCATCACAAGTCTAAACAATAAAGAAGAAAAAGAAATTAAAGCCACTTAGGATGATAGGAATGATGGCAATTTAGATGATGAAGTTCAAGAGAAAGTAATCAATAGGTGCTTGCACAATGAATGCTCTAAGATTGACTCAATTTGATTTGAAAGTTAATTCAATGTAAGAATAGGCTTTTGATTTTGAAAGTAGTTGGATAATAATTTAAATTCATGCAAAATCTGTAAATACCATCAAATGAGGCTCTATACATAGATATCCAAGAAAACTAGCTATTTATAGTCATTATTAGCCTTTTACCAAACACACATGGGCTGCTGGCCATGTATGGGTCATGCCCATGCCCTGTTGGCCGCACATGGGCAACGTGCGGGCATGGCATGAGCCGCGCACTGGACACGCACAGGTACGCGTGGTGCACGGGCAGCGTACAAGTGCCGCACGGGCCGCGCATGCAAGCCATGCACACAGGCCGAGCGCGCATGCAGCCTACTTGGCCACGCACAGGGCGACCGCACAAGTGAGCTGCGTGCGCGAGGCTAGGCCTGGACGAATTTTTTTTTTTTTTAAATACTGAAAAATTTAAAACAACATCAAAAAAATTCTAGAAAAAATTCGGATTTTCAAACTCTTTGAAATATGTTCATGAATCTATCAAACATAAAATTCAAGAACACCTAAACCTAATTTTGCTAGAATCATAATCCACAATTCTTCTCACTATGCAAAAATCAATAGTATACGTAATTAAATATCATTTATCACCATGAATCATTTAACTATCATAAACAAAAATTGCTCAAACTCAATCACATAACCTAGATATTCAATTCTAGATCAATATTATGCTATACATATAAACCTAAGCTTTGATACCAAATTGTTGGTAAATGGACCTAACACTTAGGAAAATCATGTATGCTTACAGATATGGAAAAACATATGATCATATCATGAACGCAATGGAAAAATTAGCGGATTTAGGTTTTAAAATTTTTACATGAAAACAGTTTTCATAACCATATAATACACATGCATCATATAAAGGATCATGTACGACATAAATCAAATCTAGATACAAAACCCTAGAGATGAGATTAGGGTTTACCTCTTGTAGCGTATTCCTCCTTGATCTCCTTATTGATGGTGATCAAGCCTCCAACCCTAGATCTTCTTGTCTATACTCTTGCTCTTGGTTGACGAAGCGAGTGGGTACTAAGTCGAAATCTTTGTTGGAGAACGATCAAGAACGCCTTCTTGATCCTATGGAATACTGGGATGTGAGATGAGACTATGAGATTGTGGAAAACCTTTTTCACTCTCACTTAGCCTAGGTTGGCCAAAATCTCTCCCTCTCTCTCTCTATGCCTTATGCGTGTGACTCCTTATGAGTTACTGTGTAGCTTTTTCTCTCATATGTCTTATATTTATGAAACCAAAAACTGCTAACCCTAGTCCAATTAGGATTGAACTTGTTCTCCAATTTGGGCTCTGAGTGTATTTTTATAAATATATCTAACTTATGAAACTTATTCATAAAAATACCAACTTCTGTGTAGAATCATTATTTTACACAGTTTCATGAAACTTATTTCACAAATACCACCAACCAATTAATGAGCTTAATTGAGTTAGACAAGGGACCTTATGGATCCAAATAATCTAAACTCTAATAATATGATAAATACATAATAACCCTTATTATGGTATTTATATAAATATTATTAGTAAAGGGGACACTCCAGTAAAGGCCCAATACTCTACTCTTAGATTAAATGTCATGCCTTTTATAGAGATTTAATCAACTAACATTGATTAACCGATCCATCTAGCATATTCTATACCACATATATAATCTCTATACAATGCTGTAGTTGGATAGATAAAATGACAGTAATACCTCTCCAACACCTATTTACCTTTAAGTTACCATCTTTCTATCAAGGAATAATGTTGTCGATAATTTTGTTCTCAATGGCCATTTAGACAAAATTATCAATCAATTCACAAAGTGAATACTAAGATCTTAGATTTAATTATTCCATGAATCTTGAAAGAACCTAAAGTGGCATTAATGTATAGTGTCCTTAACTATTTGGTGTTCCCATCAATTCATAAGCCATAACCTCCAATATGCCAGAGTTTATATCTAACTTTATAGAGATTAGTCTTTTAACAAATCAAAAGGGTATAACCTACGAAAGCAAATCCAGTTAAACATCAAGGATTAAGATTTATATGCTAAGAGCTAGTTTGTGATAATATAAGAATTGAGTTACGACAAGCCAATTCTTTATATTACCTGGTCTAGTTTAATACACATAACTTGTTTATGTTGTATTAGTATTTCTATCTGAAGTCAGATACTTCAATGATTTGAGACACATCATTCCAGTTGAGATAGACAAACACTATAACCTATAGTAAATAAAGTATTCCATCTTTATTTACAGATTGTAAACTACTTCATTTCGACTTAGATAAAGAAACAAGTCTCCCCATAGTTAACACTTAATCATGTTTGTTTCTTTATACCCATATAAAGTCATGGAATCTTTTTCAGATGAATGAACTATTCAACTAAGATAGTTTAATCTAACAAATATCATAATTTTATATAAGAGATCGTTGTTTATACTCAAAAGGGTAAAATTGGAAATCTGCTTTTTAGGGCAAAAATCTCAATAGCTGGGTCACTTATATGAAGTAGATATCAGTAACAATATAGACTGCAAAGATTGTAAGAGGCCTATAAAGTACAAGCGTCATCTTACCACTCGTTATGAGAAAGCTAAGGCATGTTTGGAGTGTGTACATGTGCATATCTGTGAACATGTGGAGGTAGTTTCCTACAACAAGTATACATTGTTTGTCACTATTATTGATGAATATTCAGACTTTGGAACAGTATATCTTCTGAAGAAATACGATGAAGTCCTAGATGCTTTCCATGAGTTCAACAGAAAGTTACAGATGCAACACGACACCAAGGTCAAGAAGTTCAAGATTGAAGTTTAACACGGAGATATTGATTCTATACATGACCTGCTAAGACCAACACTAGTTGATCTTGGTATTCTCTATGAATATACGACTATCTATAAGGATAGTCGTACAGAAGCCGCTGAGAGATATAGCATTAGGCTCAAGCATACCATAGAGCTGATGTACAAGGAGTCGCTGTTGTCCAAAGAGTATTGGGATTATGCTTTAAAGACAACTTCGTACATCCTCAACTTCACTCCATCTCACTCCATCAGATAAAGTTACTTCGATATCTTTTCAGATGTGGATGGGCTATATAGAAAGTTTAGAGTATCGAAAGGTATGGGGTTGCGAAGTATACCTGTGCAAGAAAGTGGGAGACGAAGTTGATAAGAATTCAAAAAAATATTTTCTGTTTGACTAACCAAAGTAAGAGAAGGTTTACCTTCTTTATAGACAGTCTATCAATACTATATATATTAGCAGAAGTAGAGACATTCTAGAGAATGAGAGAGAAATCCGTCAAGAAAATGATAAAGAGAGAGCTTACGATCTTCATTTCTTTTCTTAATTTTTTAAGTTGTCAGTTGAACACTTAATTTTTTGCTTTTATCAATTTTGGTCATTTGGAACCTTTTTGGGCTTTTAGTATGTTAATCTGAGCAACTGCTTTTTGAACAAGTGGGAGATTGTTGGGATATTTTCTCTAAAAAGTAGATTTTTAATTTTACCCTTTTAGTATAAACAACTTTCTCTTATATGCAATTATGATATTTGCTAGATTAAACTGTCTCAGTTGAATAGTTTATTTATTTGAAAAAGATTCCATGACTTTATTTATATTTAAAGAAACAAACATGATTAATTGTTAATTATGGGGAAACTTGTTTCCTTAGCTAAGTCTAACTTAATTAGTTCACAATCTGTAAATAAAGATGAATACTTTATTTACTAAAAATTATAATATTTGTCTATCTTAATGGGAAAGATGTGTATCAAATTATTGAAGTGTCTGATTTCTGATAGAAATACTAGTATAACATAAATAAGTTATGTGTATTGAACTGAACCATGTAATATAAAGAATTTGAGTGCCATAACTGAATTCTTATATTACCACAAACTAACTCTTAACATATAGATCTTAATCCTTGATATTTGACTGGACTTACTTTTATGGGTTGTAGCATTTTGATTTGTTAAAAGACTAGTCTCTATGTAATTAGAGGTGAATTCTGATATATTAGAAGTTATGGCTTATGAATTGATAGAAACATTAAATAGTTAAAGACACTATACATTAATGTCACTTTAAAGTCTGTCAAGATTCATGGAATAATTAAATCGAAAATCTTAGTATTCACTTTGTGAATTGTTTGATAATTTTGTCTAAATATCATTTAGAGCAAAATTATTGATAATATTATTCCTTGATAGAAAGATGGTAACTTAAAGGTAAATATGTGTTGGGGGTATTATAGTAATTTTACTTATCCAACTACAGCTTTGTGTAGGGATTTTACATGTGGTATAGAATATACTAGATGGATTAGTTAATCAAGGCTAGTTGATTAAATCTCTATAAAAGGCATGACATTTAATCTAAGAGTGCAGTATTGAGCTTTTAGTGGAGTATCCCATTTACTAATAGTATTTATATAAATACCATAATAAGAATTATTATGTATTCATTATATTATTGAAGCTTAGATTATTTGGATCTATTAGGTCCCTTATCTAACTCAACAAAGCTAATTAATTGGTTGGTAGTATTTGTAAAATTAGTTTCATGAAACTATATAAAATAATGATTCTACATAGAAGTTTTTTTAATTTATAAATAAGTTTCATAAGTTGGACATATTTATAAAAATATACCTATAGCCCAAATTGGAGAACAAGTCCAATCCTAGTTGGACTGGGATTAGCAGGTTTGGGTACCATATATATAAGATATATGAGAGAAAAACCTGCACAGTCCTAACACTAGGGTCACACGCATAAGACACAAGGAGAGAGAGAGAGAGAGAGAGAGAATTTGGCCACCTTAAGTTAAGTGAGGAGAGAAAAAATTTCATGCAATCTTATAGTCTCATCTCACGTCCCGGTGTTCCAAAAAATCAAAAAGGTATTTTGGATCATTTTCCAATGAAAGATTCAACTTGGTGCCCACTCACTTCATCAACCAAGAGTAAGAGCATAGACAAGAAGTTCTAAGGTTGGAGATTTGATCACCATCTACAAAGAGATCAAGGAGGAGTACATTACAAGAGGTAAATTCTAATCTCATCTCTAGGGTTTATGCATTTGGATTTGATTTATATTATACATGATCCTGTAGTTTATATATGCATGTTCTATGGTTATGAAAATTATTTTCATGTAAAAAATTTTAAAACCTAAATCTGCTATTTTTTCCGCTGCGTTTATGATGTGATCATGTGAATTCTATAGTTTATATGTATATATATTTTTTCCTAAGTATTAGATCTAAATACCAGCAGTTAGTGGGTTCGAGTTTGCCTTAAATAGGTTCGGGTCAAAATCGGATTAAAGCTGCGAAAACATTTATTAAACGAGTTGGATTCGGATTAACCCACCAATCCAAAATTGACTTACAATAATCCGTTTATTATACGAGTCAATTTGTGGGTCAATTTTGGGTCAATTCACTTATGACCTGTGTAATATCTATTTGAAAATATTAGTGTATTTTTAAGACTTTATTATGCACATATATTGAGATTTTATGTGGTTTCAATTTATTTTTAGTAAATATTAGTGTCTTAAGGTCATAAAATATGTAAGAATTTATACTAAATATATTAAAAAATTTTTAGCTAATTTGAATTAAATAGGTTAATGGGTCATGTCTAGTTGACTTGATCTGAATATGATCCATTTGAATAAACAAGCTACATGGGTCGTATCAAGTTAACATATATATAAACGAGTCTGATTCGGATTAAACTTTCTTGCAGGATTATTAAACAGGACGGGTTTGGGTTGAGATATATACTTTTATACATAGACATCAATAAGACATGAATACGATCTATTAACACAAATTGGCATCCCTACTTATCACAACACCAACATCGACAAACTAGAGATCAATACTTGCAGCATCCATATTCAATTTTAATGTACTACAATCTAGGAGTTTCCACTTCACTTCTTTCATAATTCAGTCTTGCACAGGAGTGTTAATGCGTTGTTGAGTCTTTTGAAATTCAAACAACCGAAAGCCCATATCTTCAAGATATCTTGAGAGCATGAACTCTTTTCCCATGACTGTATTATTTCTTTCCTTCCAAATGAACCATAGTATAGCTGCGAATATCTCAAAGTCTTCTTTATTCAGTTTTTCATACATAAACAGTAAAAAATCTTGTGCAAATAAGCCTTTAAATTGACGGATATAAGGCCAGTAGAAACTATGAATCCAAGTCTCTTCTGTGAAGCCATAACACAAAAAAGCATGTAGAGTCATCTCTTTCTCCTCTTGTCAATGCATGTAGCATAATTGACTCTTCTTTTAGCGGCATTAAAAGCTGTGAGAATAATCTCATGAAAGACTCTACAAAAAGATATGACTTTGCTTGGGAAGTATGGTGTTTAGCCCCCCTACTTACTGAAATGGGTCTACCTTCTTAAATTTGTATGTGTTTCTCATGTCTCTACTAATGCATGGTGTTCAGTGTGAGTACCACAATTAAAGGTTCCTTTAGCATTACATACTATATAAATACTGAATAAAGTCCTATAAAAAGAATTGTTGAATATGAGAAACAAGATACAAGCAAAAGGAAAATCGAGGGTTCAATCATGTAATAAGTGTTGCATCACAATCCTCTATTTTTTTAAGCCCCAAAATAGAACTATGCAAGGTCCACGTGGATCGTGTATATAAATTGGGGGCCGTGATTAGCTAGACGCAACTGACCAAAAAAACCCTCAAGTAAAATATACAAGAATAAGATTAATGGGGGGATAGAAAGGTGGATTATTATTCCTTATCCTAATAATGTGAGCAACTATTTTTGTGGAAAAATTGATGGACTACATAAGTTCAAAACTAAACCTAAAAGTTTTTCTACTCTATTATCAAGTGATCTTATACTTTAAGGCACATTTATGATTTTTTTTGGACGCTGCTTTTGATCTTCTCTGAAGTGTAATTATAATCAGTAAGTAATAAACTGACATATCATGTGGTGTTGTACCCATAGTATTATTACTTGTAAAATATACTAGTTTAAGTTTAAAGTGGGGATGGATAGATAGATTATGATTCCTAATCCTAATAATGTGTGCCACTCTATGTGTGAAAAAAAATGATAATGTTTAAGTACAAAACTAGACTCCAAAAATTTTCTACTCTATTATTACATGGTCTTATATTTTAAGACTGTTTATGATTGCTTTTGAATGTTACTTTTAGTTTTTAAAAGTGATTAGAGAAAAATATGAGATGAGAGATATTTAATAGATTTTTCTACTTTTGCTCAGTAAATTTTATAATTTGCCATATAACTAATATTTTGAGTAAGAATTTAAGAACTAGATTAAATGTTGCTTTTTAAAATTGATTTTATTGGCATAATACAAATTTTTTTAAAATATTATTCTACAACAATATAATTATATAATTTACTAAACACTTGGACTTTTGAACGATACATCAATTTTATAAGAATATTTAGCAAACTCTTAAAAGACTTTTTTTTCTCCCTCACAGCTGCTTTTCATAGCACAACTATAAAGGGCTATAACATAGTTATAACATAGTGTAATAATGCTACACTGGCTCTTAATCTCTTGATAAATATAATGTAGAAATAGTTTTTAGTATTGCATTTTTTTTTTAGTTGGGAGAGTTGGGGTTTTGAATTAGACTTTCTAAGATATGTAGAAATTACTACCAAACTTTTTTTTTTTTGCCTGGGACCAACAAATTAACTTTGCAAACACGTCCCTTATATATATATTATATGACTGATGCTACACATCACAAAACACGTTTGGAAAACTTAACTAAATGACAGCAATTTGGCCTAACCTCACACGACATCTCAAGAATTGAGGCTATGTTTCGTAGGAGAGAAAATGGAGAGGAAAAAAAAGACGGAAGGGAAAAGGGACGGAAAATGGAAAAATGAAGGAAGAGAAAAATTGAAATAGAAAAAAAGAGAAAAAATTGTTGAGGTAGGACCCACAAAAATATTTCCCAGAAAAAAAGTGAAGAAAATAATTTCAAACGAAAATAATTTCAAACTCATAAAAGAATTAAGTTTACTAAATTATCTTGAATACAAATTTTTAAAATCGTTTTATTGAATGTAAACTAATTGTTTTAAAATAAATTAATTTTCTTTCTTTAAATACTAAACAAATAAAAAATATTTTTTTTTTCTATCCACCATATTTTCTATCTTTCATATTTTTTTATCATTTTTTTTCGTCTCTACCGAATATAGCCTGAAAGCTCGGCTTATTTAACCCACTTTTTTCAGCTTTTCACCCAATCTTATGTGAGACTTTCATTAACTCGGTCCTTACCCGTGACCTCGCCTATACTATTGTGATCCAATCTAAAAATCCATCACTTACAGTTTGCGGCAAGAGTTGTCAAAAAGTAAATCCAGAAAAAAAAAAAAAAATTGAAGGGATCAATATTGCACGAAAGAAAAATAAGCACATAAACAAACTTAGCAAAAAGATATATAGAATTTTCATTACAAGAAACAAAAGAAAAGGAGCATATCAGGAATTTCAGTGACAAGAAAAAGAAAAAGAAAAAGAAAAAGAAAAAGGAGACCAAATATAGAAGAAAAAGAAAGATCTTGTTGCTGCAGTGAGTGACGCATCTTAGTGACAAGAAATTAAAAAGAAAAAGAAAAGGAAAAAGAAAAAGAAAAAGGAGACCAAATATAGAAGAAAAAGAAAGATCTTGTTGCTGCAGTGAGTGACGCATCTTATTCGACAGTGCCAGCAAGCTATAGATACACAATTTCAAGAACACGGCGACAACTAGAGGAAGGAAAAGGAAACTTAAAAAAAAATAATAATAACAAAGTAAAACTCTAGTGACGTGTATCACAAAATAACGAAAGTGAAACTAAAATCTTGTAAGAAAATTTACACCAGATAATATGAGATATATTTTAACTATTTTGTAAAGTGACGTTATAATAGTAGTGTAAATTTTTTTTGAAAATATTTTAGTATTCTAATCCTTACCTATATATTCTTACAGATTATCGGGATATAAATTTCTCATATCAAATTAGATTATATTTATTTGTTATTTATATAATATTTAAATTGAACATTATTTTACTTGTGAAATCACATGACTGACAACCAATAATAATCTATTAGAATTGTCTTGGCGTAGCTGCCAAGTGGAGGAACCCGAAAGAAGCGGGCAGTGGCCACTCGGCAATCACAACAGACTTTTGTCAATTATTGCCATATACCATCAACTCGATCTCCAGCTCTATCTAAGGGAGAATTCATCTCAAACAATATGCAATTTAATACATTTCATTGGCTTCTAATATATAGTTGGTTGTAGTGTAATGGTAATTACACTTTTTCTCAACGTGGAGGATTTTAAGTAAGAATTCTCACTTTCAAAATTTTTTTTAAAAAAAACAAAAAATCAAAAAAGTCTTTCTCTAATAATTTGTGGTTGGAATCTAAATACTCAATCCAATTTTGTTTCCCCTCTTATCTAACGAATGTATTGACACAATGTCATTTAAAATTTAGAATTACTTAATCAATTTTATAATTTTATCACATTAATGCATTGGTATGATTTGGGACACTAAAATTGGAACCTAGTACCACTGTTGTTCGGCATCTATTCAAAGATTTTTCATTTTTATTGTTTTACATGTCAAAATGCATAAACCGCGTAGCTTAAAAGGTGATCATTTTAACAGGTTCGGGTTCAAATAGCTTTATTTGTTATCAAAATCAGTGAATCGTGTATGTTAAGAGATAGTGATCAGTATGTATATTGATGTAATTGTTAGCATATTTGTCAATCTAAATGGTAATCTACCTATACCAAACAATGTTAATTTTCTTATTCACTACACTAAAAGTATGAAAGTGACATTTATATTTGCAAAATTTACACTCAGAAAAACAAAAACTCTCTGAAACTTAGAAATAAATGAACCCCCTAATTAAGCCTCCATTTTTTTCTACCTACCGATTTAATAACTTGGAATACACCTTCTCATAATGCAACCGAAAAATTGTTCATTTTATATACTACTTAGCTTGTGGACTTAATTTGTATAAAATATCTTTAATAACTTGGAAAACATACCCAGTCGGTTTTCCTAACCTCGTCATATTCTCCTCTTTTTCCTTTGTGTTTACTTTTTTGTCTCAATAATTTCCATATATTTAAATCTATGAGGACTTTCTCCCGCCTAATTATTTTTCGTGGGCATTCTATATTTATTTTTGTTATTTTAGTATTATTTTCATGTTGTTATCTTTTAGATTTGAAACTTCTAAGTTCTAAATTTGGAAGAATTTATGTGGAAGATTTATTATCATATCGGTCAAAAACTCTAAACCGGATAGTGTATGGCCATTTTGCAATAGTTTAAGAAAATTTTTTGGTAGAGTTCTAGTTGTTTGCTTTATGAAATGCTCGACTATATTTATACATTGTATAAATATATAGTATTTCCCCCCTTATTCATAAGTATGATACAATATCAGTTTAGTAGAGTGGTTGTTGTTATCATTCTTTTTTTCGTAATTTAATCTTTCTATTGGATTCTTACAATGGAATAAAACTTTTTTTATTGATAAAAAAAAACCTTGCAAGGAAAACACCTTTAATATGCCACCCAAAAATTGTTCATTATATTTGCGGACTGATCAATTTGTAGAAAATTTATTTAATAACTTAGAAAGCACCTTTTTATACAATGCCACCGAAAATTTTTCATTACACCTGTGGACTTAATTTGTATAAAATTTCTTTACCTACTAATACGCGTAAGACCACCGTTAGAAAGAAAGGCAACAAGGAGGTGCATGCACTTATTCTGTGTAGAGTATATTATATGCAATATAAATATCGTAAGAAATAACTTATTTGTGTCTTATTTAAAAAGTTGTGCTCTAGTGCATACTAATCATTGTCCAATTATGCAGAAATGACTGTATTAAAATTATTTTATCTAATTTATTAATTTATTTTGAATTTTAGAACTTCTCTAAGTGTGGTGCTTGATTTCTATTTTTTATTTGTTTTAACGTTGTTTTTTTTCTTGATTTATTTTATTATCTTGTACATCCAAGTGCAATACAAATCCCAATATAATATATATGTCAAAAGCCCATAACATTATTGCTTGTTATGATTCTTTGTTATTTCTTTATGAAAGAAATTGTTGATTAATTTATCTTAATCCTGATTTTTGTGGGCTCTTTCCGAGCCTGCTTTGCAACCTTGGAGCAAAGGATAGGATCATTACACAGGTGATATTGCTAGCATCAGCATTACATATATATCTATATGCATGCATACGCATGTATGTATATATATTATAGTGTGACAAATACACAAGTTCAAGAATATAGTCGTTATCAAAAAAAGGTTCAAGAATCTAGTCAGACACCAGTCGTTTTTAGCATACCGCCTAGCATGTTCAGGATTCTTTATTGGGCAAATTCCATATTGGGTTCTTCTTCTTTCTTGAATCTTCTACATCATTTAAGGTACCACTAGTTAATATTATATTTTTTTACATTTTCACGAAAAAATCCGTAGAAAAGTAAATTTATAGATTATCACAAAAATGCCGTTTTTAGACTATTAGTCACCAGAAGAAAATTTCTGTGAATTGCCATAAAATGTTTGTCGTCGTTAAGTCCATTTTAACAATATTTCCTGTATAAAAATAGTGGCCATAGGGTCATTTCATATAATATCATGGTCACAAAACTTTGATAAATGTAACATATAAAAAAAAAAAACACACTTTGACAAAATATCTCGTTTTGATAATCCATGTTCAGATGTTCAGAAATTTAAATGGAAACTAATGTGGTTCATTTACCAAGTTTAAGCTTTAACACTTCTGATTTTAGAGTTTGAATTGCATAATACATATCATCAATGAAAATTCTGATAGAAATTTTAAAAGTATAGGGAGAATATTGCATAACGAAGACGCCACACTGTTTCACTATATCTCCTAGTTCATTTAGTATAAGGAAGGGATAATGAATTAGGGATTACTAAGTGAATTGTGTCATATTTGTAGGAAGGATACTTGAACGGATGGTATAAAGTAGGATCGGGATTCAAAATTAGTATCTGAACCTAATTTTGTCCTTGAGTAATGCTAGGGACGACACTCATTTTTTGCACCAAAAAATTCATCAAATAATGTCATATAACTGTCAATAACACAATTTTAAATAATATGGTCGGATTACTTTCAGTGTTTGAAATTATGTCATGTCATTTTGTTTAAAAGTTCAGTACGAAAAAAAAATTGTCAGTACCCTTACCCTTTGCCCATCTTAAAATTGAAGGATTATGGAGGGAACGGTTAAAATTAACTATACACTTAATTAAGATTGTAAATAAAATGGTACCTGCGTGAATGTTTATCTTTATTCATTTTTTCATTCATTTTCATTATACACTCGCTTATAATAGCTCGTTGACACAACAAACGTCCATATTGTGGACATTTTCCGTATATCTTAAAATTTACAACAAAAAAATTCCATCAAAAAAAAAAAGTTTATTTGTTCCTCTTTACTAGCTAAACACAATAAAATAAAATTTCTTTTATTCCTTTAGTTTTCTCTTATTTTCTTTCATTTCTACACATAATTTGTGTTTAAAACAATTTAATCATGATTAAATTCCACCTTTGTGAGGGTTAGGACCTTATGGGGATCGGAGGATATGTTGATCTTTGTGCAGATTAAGCCCATTCAAGCATGCTTAAGGCCGAAATATGTAACTTTCATTCAGAATGACACGAGTTAATTAAATGATCATTATAATCAAAAGTGAACTTATGACAGCACTTTAAAAGGAAGACTTAGTACTTAGTGGTAGTAAAGATTATAAAAGATTGATAAGGGCTAGTGTTGACGCATCACAATCTTCTATCAGGATAGATTTGAGGATCTCACCCTAATAAACGACTAATATTAACCATAGCACTGCTCTCGGATAAAAAATGGGAAATAAGTTTAAAATCTACTGTTTATTGAGGGATGATTTTATTTTGTCGTTGCTTAAGAATATCTCTGTGTGCTTAACTAGGAAATGATCACCACCCAAAACTTTAGGCAAACGAGCATGTAAGGGCGGGAGAAAAAGCAAATCCCATTATGCTAGCACTGCACTATGAGAAGAAAACAGCCTAACATAAAGCAAAACTCTCGTTTAGTCATATTGTACAATTTTATAAATTAATTAATTATGATGTGATCTGCCTCCATTAGTTTGGTTTAGAGTTAGATTCTCCACTAGTGACAACATTTGTTTCGAGAGAGTTTCCATATAGGATATTAGTTCTCTTAAAGTATGTGTATATATATATATAGAATAAAAGCCTCTTTTTACTTTCTTTGTTTCTTTTAGGTAGAGTTTGACAGTAGTGGAGATGCTTATTGAATTTGTTGGAATCCCATGCCAATTGTTTTTCTTATTGGTAGTCGTCTATTGGGAGCTGATTTTCTCATGTACTGCAAGATAATTTTGCTTATTTTATAGGACTTTCTTGAATATTTTTGCTACTCACTCTGTATATATATATATATACACTTAAAAAAAATAAAAGAAAGGAAGAAAGAAAAGAGAATGACTTGAGAACCCTTGGCTGATTTTGGGCTTTGGTTACCAAAGCCTGATAACAAACAAGTTTGGTACAACGTAAACCCACATTGCATAAAAAATTGAAGCTTATAAATTTATAAATAAATGTTCTTCCATTATTAGTTATCTGTTATTGCATGTTATGGTCAAGCAAGCCAATCTTGCAATTCTTTATGAATATGCAACTATCTATGAGCATCGTCATATAGGAGCTGCTAAGAGGTACAACATCAGACTCAAACAAATTATAGAGTTGATGTTCAAGGAGTCGCTGCTATCTTATAGATACTGAAATTATGCTTTAAGGATAGTTTCGTACATCCTCAACTTCATTCCATCAGATAGAGTTGCTTCGACACATTTTCAGATGTGGATGAGCTATGTAGAGAGTTTAGAGCATCTAAAGGTATAGGGTTGCGAAATATACGCGTGCAAGAAAGTGGGAGACAAAGTTGACAAGAATTCAAAAAAGCATTTTTTGCTTGGCTATCTAAAGGAAGAGAAGGACTACATTCTTTACAGACAATCTATGAATACTACCTTCATCAGCAGAAGTGGAGACTTTCTAGAGGATGAGAGAGAAGTCCGTCAAGAAAACGATGAAGAGAGAGCTTTTGATCTTCATTGCTTTTCTTAGTCATTAAGTTGTTAGTTGAATACTTAGTTTTTACTTTTATTAATTTATGGTCATTTGGAATATTTTGGAATTTTTAGTATATTATTTTTAGTAACTGCTTTTGTACAAGTGGGAGATTGTTGGGATTTTTGCCCTAAAAGCAGATTTCTAATTTTACCCTTTTAAGTATAAACAATTTTTTCTTATATGCAATTATGATATTTGTTAGATTAAACTATCTTAGTTGCATAGTTTATTCATCTGAAAAAGATTCTATGACTTTATATGTGTATAAAGAAATAAACATGATTAAGTATTAATTATGAGGAGACTTATTTCTTTATCTAAGTATAAATGAAGTAGTTTACAATCTGTAAATAAAGATGGAATACTTTATTTACTATAGGTTGTAGTGTTTGTCTATCTCAACGAGAATGATGTGTCTCAAATCATTGAAGTATCAAATTTTCTGATAAAAACACTAATACAACATAAACAAGTTATGTGTATTAAACTGAACTAGGTAATATAAAGAATTGGAGTGATGTAACTCAATTCTTATATTATCACAAACTAGCTCTTAGCATATAGATCTTAATTATTGATATATGACTGGACTTGCTTTCATGGGTTATAGCCTTTTGATTTGTTAAAAGACTAACCTCTATGAAATTAGAGGTGAACTCTGGCATATTGGAGATTATGGCTTATGAATTGATGGGAATACTAAATAGTTAAGGACACTATACATTAATGCCACTTTAGATTCTTTCAAGATTCACGGAATAATTAAATCTAAGATCTTAGTATTCATTTTGTGAATTAGTTGATAATTTTGTCTAAATGTCCATTGAGAATAAAATTATCGACAATATTATTCCTTGATAGAAAGATGGTAACTTAAAGGTAAATAGGTGTTAGAGAAGTATTACGGTAATTTCACCTATCCAGCTATGGCATTGTATAGGGATTCTATATGTGGTAAAGAATATGCTAGATGGATCGGTTAATCAAGATTAGTTAATTAAATCTCTATAAAAGGTATAACATTTAATCTAAGAGTGTAGTATTGGGCTTTTAGTGGAGTGTCCCATTTACGAATAATATTTATATAAATACCATAATGAGAGTTATTATGTATTTATCATATTGTTGGAGCTTAGATTATTTGGATCCATTAGGTCCCTTGTCTAGCTCAATTAAGCTCATTAATTGATTGGTAGTATTTGTGAAATTAGTTTCATGAAACTATGTAAAATAATGATTCTACATAGAAGTTGGTATTTTTATAAATAAGTTTCATGAGTTGGACATATTATAAAAATAAACCTAAAGACCAAATTGGAGAACAAGGCCAATCCTAATTGGACTAGGTTTAGCAGTTTTTGGTCCTATATATATAAAATATATGAGAGAAAAAGCTACACAGTAACTCATATAGAGTCACACGTATAGACACAGGGAGAGAGGGAGAAAAATCGGCCAAGGCTGAGAAAGAAAGGAGAGAAAAAGTTTCCTACTATCTCACAGTTTCACGTCCTGGTGTTCCATAGGATCAAGAAGGCATTCTTGATCGTTCTCCAACGAAGGTTTTGACTTGGTACCCACTTGCCTCATCAACCAAGAGCAAGAGCATAGACAAGAAGATCTAGGGTTGGATATTTGATTACCATCAATAAGGAGATCAAGTAAGAATACTCTACAAGAGGTAAATCCCTAATCTCATCTCTAGGGTTTTGTATCTAGATTTGATTTATGTTGTACATGATCCTATATATGATACATGTGTATTATATGGTTATGAAAACTGTTTTCATGTAAAATTTTAAAATCTAAATCCGCTAATTTTCTGTTGCGTTCATGATATGATCATTTATTTTCCATATCTGCATGCATGATTTTTCTAAGTGTTAGGTCAATTTACCAATAATTTGACACTTAGGAGAGGTAATATGATAAAGTTAGATCTCACGATTAGTGAATTAAATAGAATTAGATTGATAATTACTTAATTTGACTAACTTAAGATTAATTAAGTGAAGTTAAATCCTTAGTATATTCGTGTATAGTAATTATCTATATTTTATTTATACTTTATTCTTTTGATTTTTGTTCTTATTTGTTTATTTTTATATTCATTTAGATTTTATGCTTATATAAAGTTGAGTTGTGATAATTTCGGTACTTAGCGATAGTTTAACACTTAATCTCTGTTGATCGACCTTTCTTACCACTATACTAGCTAGTTTTGATTTTTATTAGGACACATTAGATTATTTAATAGAAGGAGAAATATTATAAATAGTAAAATTTTATATTAGGCGTTTATAACCAATGACTAAACGGTTTCAATTTTCAAATTTGGCACCATTACCAGGGATTAGTTTACTTAAATTGTTGTTAATATTGGGAGCAAGTAACTTAGTTTTAATCTAGGCATTTATTTTTATTTTTAATTCTCACTTTTTATTTCTTTTTATGTTTCTCGTATGCGAGGTATTTGGAGATAGTAGATCGATAAGTCCTCTTGAGATTTGCACAACAAGATACCAAGTCATTCTATTATACATATTGGAGATACAAGAAAGTGCTCACTACATTCCCTAATTATGGCTTCTCTTGAGAGTGTCAACTACAAATCTTCCTCGATAGGTTATGTGTTGAAATAAGATTGTGGGCGGAAAGAGGAGATAGTATCGCTTATTTCCACCAAATATCCATGGATGGAGCATATTGATTGTTAGAAGACATGACCAACTTTGACTATCAAAGTTGGAATTATCCATCAAGCTACCTCGGTTTAGCAGATAATTTCAATATCTCGACGCCATGGTTTGACACTCTGTATCATCAACTGAAGTCTTCTCTTAGCCTTAAAGTGCTAGTTGCCTAATTTTTGGAGGAGATAAGGCTCCGTATAAAGAAGTTAGAGAGAATGGAGATGGTGGTAAGGGACGTACAAGATATATATAATTATGAAAGCTAGCAAGAGGAGACAAGTACAAGTGGGAGGATCTTTGGGTTTTTTGATGATGATTACTCAAGTAAGGTGGATTCAAGATGATACTTGTGAATCTCAACTTTTTGAGATCCAAGTTATTGTGCCACTAACTATCAAAGCTCATATCTATGATGATCTAATATGGCTAAACCTTCCTTCACCGCCTCTAGCACTGTTCGTAAAGGCCCACCATACACATGTGTCAGAGCCGGTTTAAGTTAAGTGTAAGTGCTGAACATTGCAATACATCGTCAAGCTTAAGAGCATTCGAAACCAAGACCCATATGTCATATTTTACGACACATAATATGGGCAGAAGCCAATCTTTGATGAGCTTATAATTTGTACATAGAGACATAGGACATGGAGTGAAGCCCCGCTAACCCTAGCTAAAACCCCCATTGCTCGGGGCATCAACTTCGCAACTATACTAGGATGCAAGAATATCTTGCCTCCTCGGTATGTGTCCTTATTCCTTTGTATTTAATTTGATTGAATTATTTTGATTTTAAGTTTGGGAGTGGAAATATAGCTGGTTAATTATTAGTTAGCTATTAGCTTTGCTTATATGTTGGTTGCTTGGATTTTTTCTACAATGAGTTGTGTTCTTTTAATAATTGTTTGACTTGCTTTCCTTTAGTTTGTGTGAATAAGTTATGAATTTTGATAAGATGAGATGACTTGATATTGATGATAAGTATAGTCACTTAGTGTTTTTTAGGTCCTTTGAAATGTAATTTATTTAATTATCTATGTGCTTGACTCGTATCGGTTGAATTTCACTTTTAACTCTCTATTTTGTACATCATGAATCATAAACACTTGACTAATTTGAGCATTAGAAAATACTTATATGCATTAGCTAGACTTTGATATATCATGAACTCTAGAACCTATTTGAGTATTGCTTGAGGCGAAATCTTAGGTTAAGTGTAACTGAAGAAAGGATTTAGGCATTTTTTGGATCTTGTGAGCCTTTGAAGCTAACATTTTAGAAATTTATCTTTAGTTAACCCTATTTGAGCCTAATTGATATATTTCTTTCATCATCCTCACAAATGCATCCAAACTACCAAATTTCATTCACCTTGCTTAAACCTATCACCAGTAGGCATGATTATATTATAGTCTTGCATGATTCACTCAGCATAAAAGGCAAGTATGGATTGTATTTAGAGAATTGTTGGTAGATTAAAAAAAATCAAAGAAAACAAATAGGGAGAGTTTATACAAATTATATATTACCTTTTATTCTTTTCAATATTAGGGACAATATTGATTTTAAGTTCGAGTGTGAGGCTCATATTTCTCTTCTTTTTTTTTTTTTTGTCACAATCCATATGCTTGTAAAAAAATCAATTAAAAAAATAAAAACAAAAAAACAAAAAAGCAAAAAATAAAAAAGAAATACATATATAAAAAAATAAAGGATTGTGTTTAGTGTTGTATTTTTGTGAATAAACTTGTTATGGGATTGTTTTACTACTACAAAATGGGGCTATAATGTTATGATATTCCATGTCACTTTGAGAAGTCATGCGACGTTAAAAAAATGTAGTCTATAACATCACGAAAAGTGCGATGTAACACAACACTGTACCTTTTATGTTACGTTTTAACTAACGAGGTAGAATGGTGCACGTTATTGGAAACCTGACGTAATAAGTTTATCATGTTTAATAAAAAGTGATGCTGAATATCCCTATACGACATTGCCTTTTACACGACTTCGTATAATTTTTTTTTATGTTTTTTTTTTATGTTTTGTTTTATATAATTTCATTTTTTATTTTTTTAAAAATAGATTGACCATGTTGCGTAAAACGTGACATGAAATTGTCTAATTTATATATAATTTATTATTATTATTTTAGATATTATTTGACTTGAAAGGGTGCATTGTATATATAATTTTTTAATTTTTGTTTTGTTTAATATAATTTCATTTTTTTTATTCTTTTAAAAAAAAATAGGTTGACCAAATTGCATTTTGTGAAATGGTCTAATGTATATGTAGTTTTTTTTTTTATTTTTATATATTGTTTGACTGACCACATGGACGGACATATAGTATATATAGTTTTTATTATTTATTTTATATGTTGTTTGACTACGTAAGGTTGTGCGCGACATTAAAAAGGGTATTGTAGATATTTTTTATTGATATTTATTTTAATATACTACTTTTTTAATTTTTTTAATATACCATGAACCTCCCTTACTACCTTAGAGGCGCAATTGCGCCCTTGATGCATCTTGCATGTATTTTTGAGCACTTTTAATGAGTTTTGATGGCTCAGATCGCTCTTTTTTCATAATTCAATGATGAAAGCTCATCTATCTTTAAGTGTAGTTGAATTTAACTTAGGAAAATACTTTAAAAAGAGGATGGGGGTATAAATTTCAGTGTAGAGAACTGGAAAGAAAAATACACCAAATTCCTTGAGAGACAAGCTTGGAGTTAGAGATTTCTTGAAAAATTCTTGGGAGAGATTCCTGAAGACTTGAAGTGTATCTCCATAAAAGTTTTTTTTTAAGCTTTCTCTCTACTCAAATCTCTCTTGAAATTTGTATTAGGCATATTGTGAATCTTGATTAGATATTATGAACTTCTTCTTAAGATTAGTAATATATTCTACTATACTTGTTTATATTTAATAACTATGATTTGATTTTTCTTTTTTAATACTTCGTTTTGATTATTTTGTTTATTATTGATATATTTTCCATTATCAATTCATTTATGCTTCTCCTTGCTCATTACTTTTAATTTATTTGGCCACTGAATTAGTTGACTTTAGTATGTGATTTTGATATTTTGGAGAGATTATTATCATAATCCAAAATTGAAAGGTATAGTTTAGGTTGTTGTGAGATCAGGAGGAGATTAACACCTAGATAATTTCTTAGATAGTTTAAGTTATTGTGAAACCGGGAGGTGAGTGATACATTAACTTCTATTTGAGGGCTTAAACTTAATGAATACTTAATTAACTGGGTTAGATAGAGATATCAACTTAAGTTAATTAGGTATACTATCTCATTTAATGCTCAGGAGAGATAATGAGGTGAGGTTATATCCCTTGATTAGTGAATCAAATAGAATTAAATATATAATTATTCAATTTGATGAACTTTGGAGTAATTAGGTTAATTCAAATCCTTAGTACGTTCTTATATAGTAATTTTCCATATTTTATGTACACTTTATTCTTTTGATTTATGTTTTTATTTGGTTATTTTTATATTCATTTAGATTTTATACCTTTATAAAGTTGAGTTGCAATAATTATGGTACTTAGCAATATTTTTAACACTTTATCTCTGTAGATCGACCCTTCTTACCACTATATTAGTTAGTTTTGATTTTTATTGGACACACTTGGTTAGTTAATATGGGAGATATCATAAATAGTAAAATTTAGTATTGAATATTTATAACCAACGATTAAATATTTTCTACTATCATATATATTCTACATCTAAATATTCCAAGAAACCCAAAGAAATTAACAGTAATACAACACTTTTTAATATGTGGTACCTAGTACATATCATAGGTATTTGAAAATTATGTACTTCTATATCATTGATTAAGTTAATTAGTTCAGCAATTTGAGTATAATATGTTTGTCTAAACGATTGGCTAAGTTAAGGATTATATATATATATATGTAATTTTTTGGTCTTCAAAAATTTAAGTTATTACTAAATCCTATACAGAAGATAGCTGTAATGAGTAAAAAGCATAAAAATTTTCATCTAGCGAACAACAATGTTTCTCAAAGTAATAAATAGTAAAACAAGGAAAGAAGTAAACAAGTAATATAAGTTCCAAACAAAGATATAATTCTCGATTAATATAAATCATACCTTATTTATTTTCGTAGTGTTAAGATATTGCATTAACCTGTAGATATCCTAACTCCAATCACGTCATATGAAAGAGGAAACTAACAAAGTTTTATCATATAATAATGAGGCCTTTGTTTTAATAAAGGTGCATCCCGAAATCACAAGTTTAGAAACTAAAGAACTGAGTTTCCATCACTTATTTTCTCACCTATTTTCCATCTTAAACCTTCCCAAAGTAAGTCTCTCCCCCATAAAATACTATGCTATGTTAAAGAGAGAATAGCCCATCCTTGTAATAAAAAAATCATAATGAAGAAAGTAATAGGCTTTTAATAATCTACTAATCAAAGAGTCATATTGTTCTACTAGACTCCAAGCTTGTTTTGCTAATAGTATCTAATTGAAATTAATAAAATATTGAAGGTCAATACCTCCCTCCACTTTTGGTTTACACATTAAAGTCCAACTTTTCTAATGAATTTTATGTCTTTTTTTTATAAGCCCCACCAAATGTTAGCTATTATTGACTCAATTTCTTTATAAAGAGTTGCTGAGAATATGGAAGTAACTCATTGTATAGGTTGGGACAGATGTGTACCACTTTCAACAAAATTTCCTTACCTTCGATTGAAAATAGTTTCTCTTTCCATACTGATATTAATCGCCATAATTTATTTTTTATATTGATGAAGAATAGTTTTTTATTCTGCCTAGCAAAAGTAAAGAGTCCTAGATAACAGTCATGATATTCATAGATTGGCATATGTAATTGTCGATGGTAAAAATTTTGAATCGCCTAATCCGTGTTTGGAGAGAAAGATAGTACTGATTTTTAGAAAATTATTTCTTATCTTGATACTATCCCATAAATTTCAAACAGCTCCTTTAGTGTTAAGCACGATTCTTTTTTAACTTTATAGAATATTAAGCTGTCATCTGTAAATAATAAATATGAAATACTTAGAGTATTCCATGTAACCTAAATGATATTGAAGAGATATATATCATCATTATTTTTCGAGAAATTTTAAGTATTAGAAGCAAACAAAATTAGTGTAAAGTTATGCTCCTAATGTTGTTTAAAATAAGACACAAAAGGTATGTATGTTGTATTATTGAATAAAATCTATAGATGCAAAGAACTATGTTGTTATACTATAAATAAGTTTTGTGAAAATTATAATATTATATAATTCTGGTATAAAAAATATCGTTATTTTCTTAAAACATCTCTACAATTCAATGTAATATTTAGATGATTGGTTGGTAATTAAGTTAAAAAAAAATTCAACAAAATCGCTTGTAAAAGAAACCAAAAAATGAATTAATCTTATTCATGTTTCACTTGGTTTAAAGTACGGCTAAGTGCAATATAACTATGAGAAGTTAAAAAAGATTCCTTTAATCCAAAAAAACAATTTGTGAAAATAGCCGAAGAGATTGAAATAGACAGAAACATTTTTGGTATAAAAAAATTAAAAAGTTTTTATGAAACCCACCTTATAATTAATATAAGAATTTATATGGTAGTATTTTAGCATATAATTAGAAAGCCAACATGTACCACCTCGTTTATGAAGATAAAAAAAAAATGTGCTCAACATCCATCGTTTATGAAGATAAAAAAAAAATGTGCTCAACATCCATAATTTGTAAAATCATTGTAATTTAGTAAAATCATTATATTAGTAAGACCAGACATAAAAATGGCTTCTAAAGACTAAATTAGGAGAAAATGTGAATCAAAACTTTGGCAGTAAGTAAAAAAGATTTATGCTGCCTCTTTTTACTCTAGTGGACAATTTATTATAGCATATATTTATTAATAAAAACTATGGGAAGTCGACTATCAAATCGGATGGTTATAATAACAAATTCCACCGTTAATAATTGAACAATTCAAAAGGCCAAAATGAACATATTATGACAATAGTCAATATCAAAAAGTGAGCATGGGGATAGAAAAAATAAAAGCATTTAAAAACATAGTAAAATTAAGTATAATAAATATCAAAATTAAAATACTTAAATTAAAAAATATATAAAATTATAAGTAAAAATAACTACAAATCCAATTAATAGACAACTATAAGACAAAACTCAACCATAAGAACACATATAAGAATAGAAAATATATGATGAAGTGTACGTAGGTTTGAAAGCTACGTCAAATATTCTCGTCAGCAATAATTGAAAGTTCAAATAACATACTAGATCCACTACTTTCCAATGGCTAATTATATAGAAGTGGTAGAATTTCGTAAAACGTAAGTCTACTGTGGAAAATTTCATTGCGCCAAGAAGATGTATAAAAACTTGAATATGATGTGTTCTAAATATCTAATACCATTATTGTCAACTTTATCAAAAGAAATTGAACTCATACATCCATAGTCAAATAAAACATAATTAAGAACTTTTGTGGTGGCAATATTAGTCAACATGATTATGATTGTACGTATTATGGGATTATCTATCTATAATTATGAAGTGTGTTTTAATTTTGTATATATTTAGAAAGGTTAAGCCGCTAAAGAAATGAAGACATTCTTCCAACATTTTCTACTAATTCTAAACAACATATTGAAAATATCTTAGTCTTTTGTTTCTTTAGAAAAGCAAAAAACAGGCAAAAAAAAAAAATTAAAATTTGCAAAGCAAGTCTCAATTTTTCTCTTTATTATTTGAAAAGAAAAAAACACCAAATTAAAACATTGCAAAGCAAGTCTCTAATTTGGCTGCTTTACTAGTAATCCTTCTTCTGATTTCCTATTATTATTATTATTATTTTCAGAAACAGAAGTTTACGACCCAGAATACAAGACCTATAAATTTATATATATATATATTTGGCTCCGGAATACAAGACGTGTTTTTATTTAGTTTATTTCATTCTTTTTGAAGTACGGTTTCGGCAACTTTGTTGCGCGCTTGAACTGCCAAAATGAATCCCCTTTTAGGCCTAGTATGAAACGCTTAGTACGCATATGGTTGGGTTGGGCTTATCATGTAAACATCGTGGGAAATTAGATGGGTTTCAGACTAGGGAAATGTATCTGACTAGTCTAGTAGTAATTTGGACTAAAAAAACTTTTTTAGAATTGTTTTTGAAAAATGATTTTTCTAGTAGTATCATGGTTTTGTATGACATAGATCACACTATTTGTAACGAGCTAATTACCACTGAGAAATGGATCTGATTAGGAGTAATCTGGACAAAAATGGCTTTTCTACGAGCATTTTGAAAAATATCTTTTCTAGGATTAGTGGTATTGATTGGTATTAGAACTATCATAAATTTATGGTAATAATATATTCCATAGATATCATAAATAAATTTTATGCTAATATATATATGTCTCCTCTAATATTGAGTATTTCGTATACAAGGATGAAAATATCGCTATTTCAATTTTATGGAAATATCAGTGATAATATCAAATATCGACAAAAATTTCAAAAAAAAATCAATAAAATCACAAATAATTGGCTAAAACTATAAAATTACTTAGTAAAACTTGAAAAAAAAATGCCAAATCATTTAATAATTTGCCAATAAATTAGCTGTATTACAAAAAGTAGCATACGTATAACTTAATATTGTGTGATACTTATTAATAATTATTATAATGTTTAACTATTATTGAAAAGCCAATTGAGGTTAGCTCAGTTAGTCCAAGTCTTGAGGGATGTGTATGTGAGTTTGAGGGGGTCAGGAGTTCAAACCTTGGTAGAGTGTGTTTGTGTTATTTTTCTTTACATTTGTAGTAAGTGGTGGTCATTAGTTAAGTCCCATTTTTTTTAAAAAAAAAGCTATTATTGAAAAACATTTTCAAGAATGCATTTTATTTTATATTTATTCATTATAAGATAACATTAATTCAAAAATGAATTTATAGATTGTTCGATAGTATTAGAAGTACGATCTTAGTCAAAACAATATTGATACTATGACATATAGTTTGAGTATATTCCCATGTAATTATTAACATGTCATGTATAGGTTTGATAATCTCTCCTCTTGTATTCTTCCCCATCCCCCTCCCCTCCTTTCTTTTTTTTTTTTTAAAGTTTATTTACCATGTATACATTGTACTTGAACTAATTATGGTGAAAAAAAATGTCAAAATTGATTTTAAAAAAAAAAAAAAAAACTATTATGAACATTTTGAAGTTATTGGTATACTTCCTGATATTTCCTCGATTTTATCGACATTCTCATGATTTTTTACAGCTTTGTGAATAATTTTTCGATAATGATATCGATACTGATATTTTCCTAAAAGTTCTCTAAAATTCTGATACATTTTCCTTATATTTGATATCTATATCAAGACTTTGCTTGGAGTAATATTTTGGCCAAAAATATCGATTTTTTAGTCCTTGCTCATATATGATATAATAAAACTGATGTATATGTATTTTGAACGAATAAACTCGATCAGTTTGCTATATAATTTTTTAAAAAATTTTATAGCAAAATAGTCGTTTATATCAGACATCCATAAATCAGATGTCAGTAAATCAGTTTACAGTTTATACTAATATATACCAGATCTTTTACTGAGTACATTTGATCGATATATTAAAACTAATATCCATAATTTGAAACTGAAAAACTCGACTAATTTGCTATTAAAAAAAAAAGGGAAAAAAACGGAGATGTATTAAAAGAAAGTATGCAAAACGACCATTACACTAAAAGACCAAAAAACAAAAGGGAAAAAAAAAAAAAAAAACTGCGCCCCACGATATTTGTAGTGCCTTTCACTCTTTTTAGCATTATACCATTATAGTACTATTAGTTTATTACATAGACATTTACATTAGAAAATATAACACGACACAAAAAAAAAAAAAGAAAAAGGTAAAGAAAATTTATGAATAATTTTTCAGTAGGAATCAAAATTTTGTATAAATTGCGATGATAATTATCATCACTTCTAGCATATGAATTTCTTCTTATATATTTACTTATGATTATATGTTGCTAGATAGATAATCTACAGAAAAATACTAATGTTTTTAATTAGGATATAGTAATGGCTCGCCAGGGCTTATAAGTTATAAGCTTGTATGAGGAATAGAAACTTGTATAATACATAATGATAAAATGCCAAAATTGATCCTAACTAGCTAGGCTGATCAAACCGAGAAAGAGTACTAGCTGATTCTGTTACTGAATTTATGTACTTTAACTTCAAAAAAATTATAATACATTGTGATTCTTTATTTAAACAAGAAAAATGAAATCATTCCTTAACATTGTGGACGGTTTGACTGGTCAAACTAGTCCAAACTAATTGTCTATCTTTTGAAGAGGACGAGAGTGTTGCCTTCTTTGAGGCATTATTTTACGTGCATCTACGTAAGTACTTGTAATTAAAGGCTAGAATTAAAAGTGTTTTTGTGTCCAAATTTTATGGCTTTATATGATAAGAAAATTCTTTATCTATATCATGTGAGTAGTCATGTTATAGGCAAGTTATCGTGAATTATGATGATAATCTTTCGGCATATATTTATGCACAAGTAAATTGGAAGAAAATATTTAGCTATAGTGATCCATATACTTAATATGTTGCATATATACATGGCTGCATCATAAATATGTCGAGCCACACTTTATTTTAAAAAAATGGGAATGTGTGAGTCTAGAACCACAGTATAAGAAGACCCCTCAAAATACATGACTTTAATTAATAATATATAAACGAGAATATGGTTCAATAATATATTTATATTTATAGAAACATGAGAAACCTTAGAAAACCATAACTCGGAATTAGGAACCACGTGATGCCATTAAGACAAAACACCCCGACCAAGTGATTAATTAACTCAAACTTCCAATGCAAGAGTGAGAAAGAGAGAGAGAGAGAAGATCATGACAGAGAAAGATAGAAAAAGCGTTTGAATTATTCAGTCAAATTTATCATAATTCAAAAATATTGTACTAGTAGTAATAAGGAGTTGTTCCTTCTTTTTTCTTTTCTTTTCTTTTTCTTTTCGTTAACACATAGGGGATCTATGAGGAATTCCTTTTCTTCTACTCATCATGCTTGTTGCCATGTCTTCATGATCAGAAACCTTATAACTGGCTGATCTTGCGAATACACAACTAAGTCCACTTCTCTTCTTTCTCACAATCTCAGTACAAGCCATGGTCACCATGTTCTCGGAGCCCGATGAGCCTGACGACCAGCTCATTGGCTCATCGCTGTCGACTATCGTCGAGTGAGGGGTCTCGTTGGTCGTGTCGTCGTCTCCCATGTCCTGTGGAGCTAAGAAGTCAGGACTAAGTTGGAGGGAATTGCATGTCCTTAGGTAAGGAGAGAGGTCTTTCTTGTATTTGAGCACATAGTCCACCTAACAATGTATATAGTAGAGTTATAATGATAAGCTATACAACATTGCAAGAAAATTAAAGGGTGTTCTCATTTTCACTTCATGAATTTAGGAATTGATCATCAATCATGGCAATATCAACCCAATAATTAATATTATATCCCTATCCAAATTAAAGGGCAAACTAACAAAACAGGTTCATAAATTCAATTGTATATTAACTTGCACTTGCATGCATACTTCAATTAATGAACTTATACAATTAGGATTATCAAATCCAAAATCATATATATATAGGTATATACTAAACTTTTGTCTGATATAATTCAGCATGGAAACAGAACTATAAATAAACGTATATGTATATTTTGATTAACCAAAGCCTGATTGTATAGAATAACATTACAAAATTAATTACCTTGCAACCAAGGGAGCAATGGATATAAGGTTCTTGGAGACTTCTATCACAAGAAGTGCAGTAGTTACCGGATCCCTTGAATTGCCTATTTTGAGGTCTCTTCTTGATAAAAATCACTTTTGCACTATTTATAGTATATGCCTAAAATATACAAAAATTAAAGCAACTCAAAATTCAATTAACAATTAGCACTACACACAATAATATGCGGAATAATATTATTAATGGAGAAACAATAATCAAATTAAGAAACGTAACCTGAACGTTAGAGCAGTCTATAAGTTTCTGAAGATCTTCCAAGCGAACGACATCATGATAGACATAACGACGAACTTGGAGAAGCCTATGGAAGCGGTGAGAAGGCAAGCAATGAGGGCAAATACTCAAACAACAATCCAAACAACATATGTTCTTTTCGTTCTTTTTCGCATTTTCATGGAAAGAACACCCCACAAAGAACTTCTGGCTGTAAAGAGCTTCCAACCATGCAGGCTTTTCAATTCCCTATTTATTTTTAATTACAATAAAAAGAAAATAACATTAAGTCCATTAACTACAAGATCATATAGATGTAGAATTTTGGAAGAGAAATTTAGAGAGAGGGACATAAGAGATAAATTACCATGATCATATGTATGGAGAACAAAAGAGTTGAAGGGATAGGGGAATAGTAGTCTTCTAATTTAGTGGTGGGTGCCTGTTAATATCAAGCAAATGGTGTTCAGAGAGAGAGAGAGAGAGAGAGAGAGAGAGGGACTAAGCCACGGTGAGATATATATAAAGATTATTTATGGAGGTTCACAAAAGAAGTGAGGGGTGTATGTATGTATGTGCATATATATATTTATTTCTTGGGGTACTAAATAACATTTTGTCAACATGAGGGTTAAAAAATATAGATATATATATACACGAGAGAGAGAGAGAGAGAGGCAAATAAATACTATTGAATAAAGAAAAGAAGTAAGATATGATATGAGGGGAACGTGGGCGCTGTTTCCGTGTCGACCATTTATCTAAAAATATATATGTTTTTTCTTTTTAACTCTATTTCTTTGCTCATCTCCTTGGCTTAAGAGCTCTAATATATATTGCTATATGCAAAAACAAGGTCTCTCCTTGAAGGAGCTGCATGCTAGCCCTCTCCCTTCATTTAAAAAATCCAAATAAAATACTTCCTCTACTTGATTCTCATAATCGATCTCTTGGGGTGTAATCGGGTTGGAACTATATGTAGTCCACTTGTGTTTGGACTTTGAATTGGAAGAAAGAATAAATACACATAGTTTTTAATATGTACAAATATTGTCTAAGTAATAGTAATTCATATTCAAGATCGCAGGAAATCCACTCGGTTAACCGTGATTTAAAATTTATTTAGAGTTGGAGTTTTGGTTAGTATAAGCTTGAGCCGATTTCAAATGGGTTTAGTTAATTGACAGTAGTATAACTGGTAGTGAATATATATTGGCTAATTGTTAGTTAGCAGCTAGTTAATAAGAAAATTAATAATTCTTGAACAATAAGCAAAAAAAAAAAAAAAAATACCTATTCACAATTTCCGAGTATTATAATCTCCTCAATAGTCGGGATATATTTCTTTTCATTTATATTTATGATTGTACTACACATCTTCTAATTTCGTTGTGGAAAAAAAGATATATCGATCACATCACAATTCCTACTTCTCATATATAAGTACTTCAAAGCTAAGTAACCAGAACAATGAGAGGGAAATAGCATATATAAATAGACACATTTTCTTTCTTTAAATATAAATGGACAAGAATGTAAGGGGACTAGAAAGCAATCTAGCATTGGGACCTTACAGTAACACAAGATTCATTTTTCCTCTACGTGTAAAATGGAGATAGGGTGGTGTTTTAGATTATTCCTAAGCAAATTGATGGACCTGCGAGTATACAATTACAAAATAGTGAGAGACGACTCGAACCCAATACTTTTTGGTCCACATAAATCAGCGCCAACAGATACATGCAAGCAACCTGGATCCTTAATGATGTAACATTTGTATGCAGATCATAAGATATAAGCGTATGCTTAATAAGAAGATAACATTTCTAGGAGTACAAGCTTCTTTTTCTTTTCATTTTCCTAAAAACAATATTTCATCGATCTCAATGTCACATGAAAAGTATGAACTTGAATAGGTTCGAGTGGCTAGACGTGATATATTGGTACGTGATCGGTCCTTACGTACGTCCTTGAGAAATTAGCAAGGTACTGATCATGAGTACAATGTACTCGATAATAATACTTATGGAAAGTTTTAATAAACTCATTTTGTTAACATAGATAATTCCACACTGATTAAGTCCATAAATCTGATTCTCCTCCTGCTCTCTTCCCTATAAAACGAAACTATATATTTATGCAAGTCCTACTGATGATAAGATTGTTGCCACTGTATTGAGTGTGTTGACGTGACTAGGGAATTCTTTGAGAGGGAACCTTGGATGACAGATCACCCGTCCATGCGTGCCCTTTTGTGTCTTAACTCATGATCTTGATGATATTGATGCATATATTAACATATAGCGAGTTCTAATGCTAGCTTCCACTTTTTTTTTTCATAATTAATATTTATATACACATAGGGTATCTTATAACTTAAGTGGAAATTGATCTAGGGGGTTAGGGGTATTTGGTCAGTTAATCTTCGATCTTCCATTTAGTTTCCGAGCTCTTGAAAAGGAATTAAATTACCGATAAATTTAAGCATGGCTACTAGTTGATTGGTTACTTAACAAACTAAAGACGTAGCTAGTGTGTTACCAACCAAAAACAACTCAACAAATATATATATATATTATATATATATATATGGTTGCCAAATATTTTACGTATGGGTAGGATTTTTTCTTTTTTTAGCTGTTAGATTTTTATCTAGTGGTGATCAAATGGCTATAATGAAGTGTATGAAAAAACGTGCATCGTTAATGTTCTTTCTCTTTCTTATTTTTTATAATAAAAAAATATACATACTAAATTTTTATTGGACAAATTAATACCTATACATATGTAAAAAAAAAAAAACTTACAAATTCGTGCAGGTAAAAAAAAAAAAAAGCTACTAGATCGGTGCCTATATATATATTGGATGCCTATATATATATATATGTGCGCGCGTGCCTTTAAACAGTACATTCTCTCTTTTTTTCCCTTTTCTGCGGAACCAACAACAGATGGAAATATTTGGCCGGATGACGTTTTACAAATGCAATAATACAAAGGCCAATATATAATATATCGTCCATATATAGTTTTGATAAATGCACGCTTTTTATTGCCATTATGCTTCGCATTTGGTCACTATAGATATAAATGTATGTTTATATACACCAATATAAAAATATATATAAGCGATATTTATATGGAAGCATGGCTAAACTTGAGAAAACAGAGCTAAGAAACAGACATTAACGATGAATCCGGTTTTTAGGGAATCAAACAAGGCAACATTAAACCAACTACTCCACTACACTAATGAGAATCAGCTGTTTGTGCTTTAACCATAATTTGGGGTTTAGGAAACATTTGACAGACAAGCACAACTCATGAAGCACTAGCTAGCTAATTAGCAAGACCAACAAAAGATTAAAAAACCTAATTAGTTTATATTGTTTTATGCTAATTTTGAGGACGACGTCCTTGATACTCACCCTAGCTATGAGCTCGAACCAAAAGTTATTAATCTCGGGGTTTGTACTAGTTTCAAGATATTTACTTAATTCCTTTTGTAACTTTTTCCCCCCTATTGCCGTAAAATTAAAACCCACGAACTATCTTTAAACGTAAGTAAGTGCATGCAGCTTTGATTAATTAAGGACTACGGGGAAAGGATTTAGAAAGGGAGCACAAAAAAGAAAGAGTTTGATCCATCCCATTATTATTATTATTATTATCATCATTATCATTATCATTATCATTATCGTCGTCATTATTATTATTATTATTATTATTATTATTATTATCATCATTATCATTATCGTCGTCATCGTCTTCATTGTTATTGTTTTTCTTGTTGTTATTATTATTATTATAAGAAAAGAACTTCATTGTTATTGTTTTTCTTGTTGTTATTATTATTATTATAAGAAAAGAAGAAGTAGGAAGTAGGAGTGAAAAAGACTATCATTAACTAAACTATTCTCATACTGGGTTTTGTTTTAGAAATTGTTGTGGGTGATGATTAATTCAAGGTGTCCAAATTAATCCAATTAGATATTGGTCAACTGAAATTGAGATTATGGGAGAGTTTGTATATGATTAGGATAGTTAGGTAAGTACAAGTATTCCTAGTAGAATATACAAATGCACGCAGAGATTTCTATTAAGGGCTTTAATATTCCGATTTCTATTAAAGGGCAATTGGTATAAGGTAATCAGGGATCCTAGTAGAATATACAAATGCACGTAGAGATTTCTATTAAGGGCTTTAATATTCCGATTTCTATTAAAGGGCAATTGGTATAAGGTAATCAGGGAACAAGAATGGATATTTCAATATATTTTCATATTTTATATCATTTTAACACTCAGTAAAATAATCACTCTAGGAATTAAATTTTCTTAAATAAAAGTAATTTTAAAATTACCAAAATTTATAAATTTTAAATGACCATCCATCTAAAACTCATCTTAAAAACGAATAAAAAATTATGACGTACTAGGAATCATAACAAATTATTTTATTTTATACTAACAAATTTTATTATTTTATAAGTAATTTAATTTTTTAATTTTAATTTAAATGCATTCCTATGCGCAATCAAACAAAGTTATCTAATATCTCAAAAATTATAGACAAGATTACTGTGTGCAACCAAGCATAATTATTCTGTATATCAGACAATCATATTATCATCTTTAGTATTTCTATTAATCTGAAAACTGAGATTATTTTGTACCAAATAGCCCTTAAAGGCTTTAGTATTCCAATAACTACTAGGACTGGTCTATTTTGAAACTCTAAAAATAGACCTTGTAATTTGTATTCATGCAACTATGTGAGATCACAGATAGTAAGCGAAGACAAACTTGGTGACAGGGCTCTTAGTGTTTTCATACTAGAATAGTAAAAAAAAATTAGAGTAGGTAATTATGGGCCTTTAGGATTTTTGGCTTTGTGATATCAGAAACTACTAATTATTTTGGGTTTGGGGCTTTTGGAATTATAGAAATTGAGAGTATAATTATTTATTTTCTTAGTGAAATGCTTACTAGTATTTATGTATCCTCCGTAAACCTAGGCAATTGAGTATAATCACATTAAATATTTGTGTTTTTTATTTTGTTGTACATGTGCAACTACTTTGGTCTAAAATCAGTAGAATCTAGATAAAAATTGTATCCTTAGGGTTATAAAAAAAGTAAATAAAGTCATATAATAAATAGTTTCATAACTGATCTAATTGAGTTGGATACAGAGTTAGGATTTTTAAGGGATGATGTTAAATATGTCTCTTAAATAATACCTCTAACTTGAAAAATATGCCTCTCAAAATATGCTTTTGTGGATTTGGAAATACCAAGATTTCCTAAACGATTTCGATGATTTTTTTTTCCCCAAATACATTGGGGTACTTTGGTCGTAAAAAAACATATTTTCTAGAGAAATTAGAATAAAAGAGACATATTTTTAAATTTGGGGTATTATAAAACATATTTAATGGAGTTTCCCTTACCAATTCCCCTATTCATGTTACTCATGCAGGGCATAGAAAAATACTTTCCCAATTTTGGAGGCAAATGAATGGAGTAGAAAATAATTTCCTTAATAAATTATTCTCTTAATTTATCACTAGTTAGCGGTAAGTAAACATATATAGAGAATACATTTGATGGAAATTTTTATCTTGAGGAAGCGAGATTTGAACTTAAATTCTCTATATTCAGAGTAGGAAGTATGGTTATTATTTGACTACGCCTCTAACACCTATATACTATGCCATACAAATTCGTTCAACGCTAATACAGCTGGAGCATAAAATAAAACATGAAAATTAAGAAAATGATATATGGTGAAAATACATTTCTTTGTATACGTACGCACTAAAAGCTTGGCAGCTTAAGCAAGCCGTTAACCACAGAAAACAGAGGAAAATAATTATTTACTAATATTGTAAACCTTCTCTGGAGAGTTCAGGTCGAGCTAGACCTATATAATCAAGTATGCAGCTTGAAGGGGTTTGGTTCTGTTGTGCGGTCTAAAATCCTAAGGTCGCATAAGGGTTAAGTTCGACCTCCTCCGTGATGGTTATGTGCGACCTCTTCTACAGGTTATATGCGACCTCCTCCGTGATGGTTATGTGCGATCTTTTTCATAGGTTATATGCGACTTTCTCCGTGTAGTCTCTTTTTGCATAAGTATGTGTGTCTTTTTCTATATAGGTGGTGAGTGACCTCTTCCGAAAGAAAAGGGAAACAAGTATATGCTATGTCAAACAGGAAACCTACAAAGAAAGGGAAACAAAAGTCTCCTATTTATGATCAGCTAGTTATCCGTTTTGACTGGTTATCCAATTATGTTATTACTTAATTTATGTTACCCGATTGTATAGTTACCTGTTTATACAATTAGGATCATAGGGACATAGGGTTATCTTTACCTATATAAAGGGGACTCAATGTTCCGCAGAGGGATCCAAGTTTTGAGTATTTCAATTGCTTTTCAGTTTTTCTAATTTCCAGACGAGACATTGTAACCTTGAGTGCTCGTAATTCTCCATAAAATAGTGAAAAAACAGTGGACGTAGGCTCATCTTTTTCGGGGCTGAACCACTATAAAATCCTCTCTCTTTATTTGCTTTGATTATTAACTCAATTTGCACAAGCCACATCTCTTAATTTTTTCTAAAAATTTATTGTTGATAAAACCTCCATCAACAATTGGCGCTAGAAGGAGGGCTATTCCGGCAGAAAAATTTGTCAAATTCCACTTTCCAATAATGGCAAATACTAGAAATACTACCAGAGTCACTGGAACTAGCCAAAACCAACCTCAAAGTACTGCTGCTATACAGGCAGCCCCTGCTCCGGATCAGCCTACTATGACGGTAACAGAGAACCTTTCACAGAGACAGGATCGTATGGAGGAGACGCTCGTGAACCTTCAGCAAGTCACTAACCAGATCAATGACACCCTGCGACGACTTGCTGAAGGGCAGATGGTGACCCCACCACAACATGAACGTCCCAAAGTACGTCCTGCTCAATTACCTGAGAAAGGAATACAGATCCTAGAGACGAAAAGACGCGGCCAGCCAAGAACTCAGCAAGAGCGTCATGAAGGTCGCACCTCCAAGGGGAAAGGCAAGATCGTAAACTTGCCTCCGGAATCTGGTACGGAGAGTTCAAGTATGAACTGTGATCGTATACAACCTTCTCGTAAATCCACTAATAGCCAGGATCGCTTGAGCGGCGAACAAGGACAACCATCGAGAAGCATCTTCGAAAGAATCAGCAGGAAGTCAAGACAAGATCCTGCAGACTTAAGACAGTATTTGGAGTGACGACGTGGTCATGATCGATCTGTATCGCATCACAACGATCAAAGTCGGTCTCGTCGCACTATTTCACTAGATTCCACTCACAGGTCGCAGAAGACTCTACCTGACTAACCCGCCATGAAATAGGATAACGAACGAAGGTCACTTTTATCGCCAGTAAGGAATGATGCTTTTCCTCTGAACGTTGATGTTCATAATTTAAGGATCGCATTAGATGCACTTGCTGGCTGGGAGGATGAGCTCGCTGATGGGTATCGTCAGTCGCCATTCAGCGAGGAGGTTCGAGCTGCAGCCCTTCCCACTAGATTCAGACTTCCCACCATTAACACTTTTGATAGGAAGACTGATCCACAGGACCATATAGATCACTTCAGTGACTTCATTGAACTTCATCGGGTTAGTGATCATGCACGCTGTAGATGTTTCACTGTAATACTCTCAGGAGCAGCGAAGAAGTGGTTTCGAGGACTTAAATCTGGTTCAGTTTTGTCCTGGCAACAATTACAGACGGCGTTCTTAAGACAGTTTCAGGCCGCAAAGAATTTCACTATTCCGCTTGTTAGTTTGTCCGCAATCCGGCAAGGTCCAGAGGAGACTCTACGGTCTTATCTCAGTTGATTCACTTCAGAGCTAGCGAAGGTCAACAACCCACCTGAAGGAGGAGTTCTTACTCTTATGATGGCTGAGGTGCGACCAGAAACAAAACCCTGGGAGGAATTGCTTGAGCGAGAGTGTAGAACTCTCAAAGACTTCTACCGAAGAGTTGGTCGACATCTAAGGTTAGAATTTTCACGTGAGAATCTTCAAAAGACTAAAAAAGAAGGAAGAATAGATGCGACTAAAGATGCAGTCATTACCAACAACAGCGGTAATAAGAAAAACAAGAGGAATAATGAACAGACAAATGAGAATCAGCCCAGACCTAAAAGGCAGGAGATTTCAAAAGCTCCCATGAGGTTTAATAATCACACTGAATTGAACGTGCCCATAGATCATATCTATGCAGTCACAAACTAGAAGGAGCGATTCCAACATCCAGAAACAATGAAGCGGGATAGGGCAAAGCGCGACCCCAA
>JXTB01000317.1:406395-419107 GCA_002914805.1 Parasponia andersonii | reverse complement strand
TATTTCTTTTTTAGCCGTTGGATCACTATCTAATGGTGATCTAATGGCTATAATGAAGTGCATGAAAAGACGTGCATCATTAATGCTCTTTCTCTCTTACTTTTTATAATAAAAAAATGTGTATACTAAATTTTCATTGACCAAATTGATACTTATGCATAGATAAAAAAAAATACCTACTGAATTGGTGATATATATATATATATATATATATATTTGGATTGGAGTAGAAAGAGTTTATTTCCTCTTAATATATTAAAGGAGTTAAAATTGGATTTTTTTTAAGCCTATAATTATGTGAAATTGATGCTTAATCCCATGTAACGAGAATATTACTAAGTTAAAGGAACGACGACAATATATCATTACTTTTTTCTTTTTTTTTTTCTTTCTTTTTTCTTCTGAGATACGTCCTTAAGCACTACTAATTATGTGCATGGTTTTGAACAATATTATTGTGGGACCCATTTCTAAGTCATACGCCACGTGGATGATCAAACGGCAGAATAGGTCACAAAAGGGACCCACCGTCCGATAGGTGATATCACAATCGGCCATTGGGCCGTCCGAGGTTAGGGCCGAGCCCATCACAGACCTTGGACAGTCTCAGCCTAGTCTGACCCTTATCTCGACAGCTGGGGGGTCAGAAGCCTCAAGGGTTTTCCACCAGAATACAATAGAAAACAACTCACGACTCCAGACCCAGACAGAGCATTTAATGCGATCATGGGTAGGCATGCGCAAGGGGCAAACCGTCCTGACAGAACGACGATTTACTCAAATCTCATCCCTGACAGATTCAAGCCATAGGAAGCAGTGGAAATCAGGCTACGGCGATACAGAGGAGATCACGGAAATCTCGGCCCGTGACCTCTGGGAAAAACTTTGAGGAGAAAGGTACTCAGTCCTGAGATTGAGACCCGCATGGTTCACAATCTCAGGACTATACATATATGAGCCATGCGTTCCTGAGAGGGGCATGTACGCTTACAGAAAGAAATATATAAAAAAGTTTATGAGCAAGAAACAAACATATACTCATAGAGAACTAATTCCTTGCTATCCTGAATTAAAGATAGACTATTGACTTAGGCTTCAGAGAGTCTTTACAGGTAGCCACCCCCGCCTCTCCAACCCTGCCTGGAGTTCAGAGTAGTTTGGAATAGTGAGGACACGTGGACAGTTGGAGAATACAACATCAGCGGTTCAGAGACACGTAGATGGCTAGTGAGAAACCGCTCCAACAGTTTGGCGCCGTCTGTTGGAAAAGGTTGAGCGTGAGAAAAAGAGTAGGAGACTCACGATCGCGCTCTCCCCGAACAAAAAGCCATACAACATCTGATGGTACCCTCAAGGATGACAACCAGGAGCACACGTCCCGACGCCGAAGGAAGCTCCCGAGAAGCACGACCAGATCTGGAGCAGAAGTTGGATCAGATGCTTGCCGCCTTGGCAGAAGCAAACTAGAAGGTAGAGATGGCCTACGAGGCCATCCTGGGTTTAAGGGACGAAGTCGCAGAGGTACACAGAGATAATGCCCGCCTCGAGGGGTTGCTGGTGAGCGAAGACAAGACCCAGCGGCGAGAAGATTTTGACGAAGAGGTCCAGCAAGAATTCAGAAACCAACTGCAAGGAGAAACTCCCGCCCCCTCTGGATCGTGGATACAGGGGGCACGGCAAAGCCAGTCGAGACCCCTCCAAACCAGGGGGGCAATGGGCGGAAGACACCATGGAAGCCCAGGAGGTACGCCTCCCGACTGGAAGCAAGAGATAATGGCGGAGTTGGGTAAGAGACTCGGGGCCCATCACAGCCAGACTCTCGACGATTTGGTAGAGCAAACTATGCGAGGGATCAATCAGACAGCCTTCGTCGACTGGATCTAGATGGAGCCTAGGCCGAGGGACTTCACGACCCCGACCTTCAGGCCGTTCGAGAGGAAAACCAACCCCCTCGATCACATATACCACTTTCAACAGAAGATGGCCCTGGAAACTAGGGACGAGGCCGTGACCTGTAAAGTCTTCTCTACGACCCTGGCGGGACTAGCCCTGCTATGGTTCAAACAGCTCCCGAAAAAGTCCATAAACGGGTTCGAAGACTTCTGCAAACTTTTCTTAAAGCAGTACACAGGTGTCCGGAGATAACAAAAAACCATGCGAGACCTAGACTGTTTAGAGCAGGCTGCAGATGAGTCCCCGCGAGAGTACCTCTCGCATTTCCTCGAGGTAATATCACTAGTCCATAACGCCGACTCGGTCCAAGCTGCAGGCTCATTCATCAGGAGCCTACAGCCAGGATCAATGCTATCGAACCTCCTCCTTTTGAATCTTCTGTACGATATGGCGGACATCCAGGCGAAATCAGAAGGGGTATTCAGGGTGCTGGAAAGCCACCAGAAGGCACCCAAGACCTTCACCGCGATAACAACGATGCCGGTACAAACCCCAACCCCGCAAGGGGTGAAGAGGCCCTCACCAGGCCAAGGGCCGGCTCTGAAGCAGGAAGCCCCCGTCCGGGACAGTCAGGAAGGTGGCAAGAGGAGGAAGACGTCCCGTGACCCTCTACCGAAGTATGAGCTCAACACGCTGATCGATGTGATCTACCTCTAAAACAAGAATAGGGGCATTTTCAAAGACCCACCCAAATCTGGTGTCCCTGAGCATATGAAGAACATGAACAGGTATTGCCAGTTCCACAAAGACTTCGGGCACGACACTGTCTACTGCCGCAACCTTTATGCACAGGTCATGATGGTGATCCACGCCGACAGGTTGAAATAGTACGTGAAAACTGGCAGCATCCAGCCGCTGGAAGACGTCACCAGGCATGAGAAAGGGAAGCAGACCGAAGCCTCTAGGTCAGGAGAGCAGACCCTGAGGATAGTGCCGACCATCATGGGTAGGCCAGAGCCGACCCAGGAGAAAAGATGCCTCAAAAGAGCTGAAGGAAGGGTGAAGCGCCTGAGGGGGATGGGCCATTCTGTCAACCATTTGATGTCGGGAGAAAGCTGCACCTCTGCCGCCCCTATCGTTTTCACCCAGCAAGATTTAACTACGGTACGCTAGCCTCACGATGACCCCTTGGTGATTAAACTACATATCGGCTCCGTATTGGTCGGAAGGGTCCTGGTCAACGGTGGAAGTCGCGTCGATATCTTGTTCCTCAGCACATTTGGGAATATGGGTCTGGATTAAAACATACTCAGGCTGACCTGTCAGCCGCTGTTCACTTTCGACAGCACGAAGGTCTACCCTTCGGGCATTGTGACTCTGAATGTCTGCGCTGCTGAGAGATGCTTGGGCATGGATTTCGTCGTCATTGACTGCCAGTCCTCCTTCAACATCATCATGGGAAGGCGATGAATCCACGCCATGCATGGGGTCGCTTCCACCCTCCACCAAGTCTTAAGATGTCTATCAAAGGACGGTACCTACACGATAGACATCAAGGGAGACCAGGCCTCCGCAAAGAAATGCTTTTCAGCTGCCCTGAGAGGAGCTGACGCGAGTGCCAGCACCACAACTGGGGACGGATAGCAATCAAAGGATCATTTGCCAGCATACATGAAGCGAATCGAAGAGGAGTCTGATGGTCTAGAATCCACGATCGAGGAGCTAGTAGCGGTCCCTTTGAAAGAGGTAGAACCAGCAAAGGTGATTCTAATCAGGGCTTTACTACCCGAGGAGCAAAAAAACGAGATGTTGGGATTCCTGAAGCGGAACGAGGACGTCTTCATGTGGTCCCATGATGATATGCCCAGGATAGACCCCGCACACTCCTGCCACTGGCTGAACATAGATCCTAATTTTCCTTTAGTCAGGCAGAAACCCCGAAGGTTCGTACCAGAGAAAAACAGGGCGATCAACAAGGAGGTAGAGAAGCAGCTGGAGAACGGTCTGATTAGGAAATGTATATACTCGTGTCGGGTCTCCAACCCGGTAGTGGTGAAAAAGAAAAATGGCGACGACCGAGACTTCACCAACCTGAACAAGGCCTGCCCAAATGATAGCTTCCCCCTGCCAAGAATCGACCAATTGGTAGATGCGATGGCGGGATTCAACAGAATGAGCTTCCTGGATGCCTACTCCAGGTACAACCAGATCCCCCTGTACGCGGAAGACCAGATCTACACGGCTTTTATCACGGAGCGTGGTATGTACTGCTACAGGCGTATGCCATTTGGCTTGAAGAACGCGAGGGCAACCTACCAATGGTTCATGAATAAAATGTTCGCCAGGCTTCTAGGGAAGACTATGGAGGTCTACATCGACGATATGGTCATGAAGAGCAGGGAAGATTTAGACCATCTGAGGCACCTAGACGAATGTTTTCAGATTCTGAGGTAATATCAGATGCGTCTGAATCCCAAGAAATGTGTGTTTGGGGTATCCTCTGGACAATTCCTAGAGCATATCATGAGTAGGAGGGGTATTGAGGCATACCCGACCCAGCTGACCTCGGTCGTGAATGTGCAGAGACCCTCGACCGTTCGGGAGGTCCAATGCCTGGCCAGGAAGATAGCTGCTCTTAGCCGATTCATCTCCAAGATGTCTGACCGATGCAAGCCTTTCTTCCAATGCTTGAAGAAAAGCTCTACTGTCATCTGGGAGGAGGAACAAGACAGGGCACTGACAGATCTCAAGCTGTATCTAAGTCACCCACCTATCCTGGCTTCCCCGGCAGAGGGGGAGCGCCTGTACACCTATGTAGCAGTATCCGAGGTAGCGATCAGTGCCGTACTGTTCATTGAGGAAGACGGCAAATAGAAACCGGTATTTTATATAAGCCGTATGCTCTTGGATGCTGAGACGCGATATAGTGTGGCAGAAAAGCTAGTCCTTGCTCTGGTCAATACTAAAAAGAAACTCCGACAGTACTTTGAGGCACACTCGGTCACCGTGTATACAGATTTCCCCATCCGTCAAATTTTGGCCAAGCCAGACCTGTCGGGATGACTGACCAAATGGGCCATTGAGCTGGGAATATACGATATCGAGTATCGGCCTCGAGCGGCGAAGAAAGGACATATCATGGCGGATTTTCTGGTGGAAATCGAATCCTTCGGTGAGCAGCATGACCCGTGTCAGATGTCTCGACTTCGCCCCCCTTCAGCCTGGATGCTCCACACTGACAGATCCATGAATACCTCAGGGTCAGGTATCGGGATAGTCTTACAGACCCCAACAGGTCTCAGAGTTGAGGAGGCATTGAGGCTCAGCTTCCAGGTGACTAACAATAAGGCGGAGTACGAGGCCCTGCTGCAAGGCCTTGAGTTGGCACTGCACTTCGGAGTGGAGAACATCGCAGTAAAGACCGACTCGCAGTTGATCGCGGGTCCGGTCATGGGAAACTTCGAAGTAAAAGAGCCGAGGTTGCACAGGTACTTTTCCAAGGTAATGGGGGAAAAGCTCGCTTTGGCAATTTCAATATCGAACCGATCCCTAGAGAGATGAACCAGAGGGCCGATGAACTAGCTAAGAGTGCGTCAATCGGGGGTACGACTGGAAGCATAGAAGTTCTCTTAGAAGGCGGGAGCATGGAAGACCCCCCATAGACCCCTGCGTACCATGTGTTCGTAACCGGAGCTGCTGACGAAGGGTGGATGAAACCCATCACACAGTATTTGACATTGGGGAACCTGTCCGCAGACCCCTGGGAAGCAAGGTCAGTCAGATTGAAAGCTGCCAGGTACTCGATGGTGGGTGAACAACTATACAGGAGGTCGACAATAGGTCTGATGCTATGGTGCATAGGTCCCGTCGAAGCGCAAAAACTGATGGAGGAAATCCACGAGGGAGTATGTGGCAACCACTCTGGCGGATGTAGCCTCGCCCATAAGGCTCTAACGACTGGATACTTTTGGCCATACATGATGGCAGAGGTAGCCTGATTCATCAAAAAATGTGATAAATGCCAGAGGTTCGCCCCTGAAACGTCAGCCCGCGGAGATACTTCATTCGAACATAACCCCTTGGCCATTTGCCAAATGGGGTCTGGACATCGTCGGAGAGCTCCCCAGAAGTCCAGGAGGAAAGAAGTACGTCCTGCTGGCCACAGATTACTTTACCAAATGGGTAGAGGCCGAAGCCTACACGACCGTTAATAAGGAAGACATGATTAACTTCATCTGGAAGAACATAATCTGTCGATTTGGGATCCCGAAAGAGATACACGCCGATCATGGCACGCAGTTCTAAAATGCTAAGCTCAAGGAGTTGTGCGAGCTATATGATGTAAGGCTCAGTTTCTCTTCCGTGAACTACCCTCAGGGGAACGGCCAAGCAGAGGCATCGAACAAAGCTATATTCAGCAACATCAAAAAAAACTTACAGGAGGCTAAAGGCAAGTGGTTAGAAGAACTGCCGGCCGTTGTATGGGCACATTGAACCACAGAGCAGAGGTTTACTAGAAGAACGCTATTCGCCATGGTTTACGGATCAGAGGCTGTGATCCCGACCGAGGTCGGCCTCTCGACCCTCCGCTCCGAAGTGGTAAAAGATGCCCCCTTAAACGAACGTCAGTTAAGCCGCAACACAGACCTCCTGGAAGAAATGAGAAACATAGCCCTAGTCTACCTAGCTTCATACCACCAGCAGGCTAGGTCCTACTACGCGAAAAAAGTTAGTGCCCGACAATATAACGTCGGGTATTGGGTCCTGAAAGTTAGAATAGGGAATTCCTCGAAACTAGACTCCAATTGGATCGGACCCTATGAGGTGGTCAGAGCGCTCGACAATGGTACGTATATCCTGAAGGAACTCAAGATGGGGAAAAATGTGCCAAACACGTGGAACGCTCAGCACTTGAAAAAGTATCACGTGTAAGGCACATACATATGATGTAAGACCATACGAATGCCTATGTTGTTAAAAAGCTTAAATCTAAAACAGGTCAAGTTCACTTTTTGCCGTATGGATTCATCTTTTGGGTTACTATGGAAAAGGGGGTCTGCCCACAGTGGCAGACCCCACACATTATTCACGCATGGGACCTATGTGAACTTTTATATTATTATAAAGCTTGATTCCGAAACAGGTCAGGTTTTCTGCCACACGGAAAAGGGTCTGCCTACAGTGGTAGACCCAACGTTTTAGTTGCACAGGCAAAATATCACACCAGGCAGCTACGGAAGAGGGTCTGCCCACAGTGGTAGACCCAATGTTTTGTTTCCACATGAAAAAGATCATACCAGGTTGCCACGGAAAAGGGTCTTCCACAGTTGCGGACCATACGCACTACTCGCGCAATCAAAAACGCTCGTATTATGGGAGTCATGTCGCTCATCGACGACCCGAGAAAATGTACGAAGAGGAAATAACTGTGCAATAAAAACTTGCTAACAGACCTCAAAAATGCTTGTACTATGGGAGTCACATCGCTCGTCGACGACCAGAGAAAATGTACGAAGAGGGAAGAGCTGTGCAAACAAAAACTTGCTAGCAGACCTCCAAAAAAGCTCGTACTATGGAGGCCATGTCGCTTGTCGATGACCCAAGAAAACGTACGAATAGGGAAGAGCTGTGCAACCAAAAACTTGCCAGCAGACCTCAAAACTCGTCGACGACCCGAGAAAATGTACGAAGAGGGAAGAGCTGTGCAAACAAAAACTTGCTAGCAGACCTCAAAAAAAGCTCGTACTATGGGAGTCACGTCGCTCGTCGATGATCCAAGAAAACGTACGAAGAGAGAAGAGCTGTGCAACCAAAAACTTGCCAGCAGACCTCAAAACTCGTCGATGACCCGAGAAAACGTACGAAGAGGAAAGAGCTGTGCAAACAAAAACTTGCTAGCAGACCTCAAAAAAAGCTCGTACTATGGGAGTCACGTCGCTCGTCGATAACCTAAGAAAACGTACGAAGAGGGAAGAGTTGTGCAACCAAAAACTTGCCAGCAGACCTCAAAAAATGCTCGTACTATGGGAGTCATGTTGCTCATCGACGACTAGAGAAAACGTACGAAGAGGAAATAGCTGTGCAACAAAAACTTGCCAGTAGACCTCAAAAATGATCGTACTATGGGAATCACATCGTGCAATAAAATGCTTGCTGATGGCCCGAGAAAACGTACGAAGTGATACTGCCCTGTTTGTTCCCGATAAGACCGAACCCAGGCCTTCTCCTTTGCAACGACGGGTCCAAACAATGGTCGACCAATCCCTGAAGCTGGGTTCGAGCGCGGTCCTATTTGGGTCGGAGAAGTCCAATCACACGCTCAGGTCGAACTCTACCAAAACAAGCCATAACAGAAGTTATACCTCCATTAAACTGGACGAGTCAAAGGTCACGTCCCTATCTCCGGAACTAATCTTAATAGTCATGGCTCGAGGAGGACTCACTAATAGTCTGAAATCGTGCCCATCCGAGTCATCCATAATTACTTATACAGACGGCTACAATAAGGTTTAACTCTACCCCGAATGCGATTAACAAAGAAAAAGAAAACAGACTAAAGAGAAATGCACTGTTTTTATTATTTATACGGAGGATTACAATTGGGGTTAGCTTTACAAATGTACAAAATTATGGGCCCTAATTACCTCCGGCCAGGGGAGCTCAGCCAGTCCCAGCACTTGGACCAGCCTCGGTGGAGGGTGGCGTACCAGGATCGGATTCGTCACTAGATACAATGACCGCGCCAGACCCCTCACCAGTTAAGACCCCGAGACCAGGCTGACTGTCAGGGACTTCTGAAGTTCGACCTGGCGGACCGGAAACAGGGGTAGGCTCTTTGGCACCAGAAGCAGATGTAGAGGGCCCGTCCTTTTCCGCAGCAAGCATCTTCATCACGTCAGCTGGGTACGTGATGCTGATCTCGTCCCCAAGCTACTGCATGTAGTGCTTGACGGAATAGTGGTCTCTCTCGATACCTTTTTGCTCGTTAGACTAGTTTGGCGTTACCACCTCAGCATGGCCTTCGAATTCTCTATTCTCCTAGCCAGGCCTGTAACTTTCCACAGAAAGGACGTCCACCTGCCTCTGGTACCTCGTTTTTAGTTTTTCCGCATCCGCCAGCCTATCCTTCAGCACCGCCAGCCTGAGCTCCGCTTGCCATTGCGATAAGTCGACCAAAAAAGTGTTAATACCGGCAAGGTCCTCGCTATGTTTGCGAGACATCTCCACCCGAGCACCCATCAGATTTTTGTGATCCAAGAAGAGATATCAGTTTACCTCATTGGACCGGTCAAGTCTGCGTTGTAGAGAGTGGGCCTCTAGCTTGGCTGTCGCCTCGGCTTTTCTCACTTCCTTGGCATCTTCAACAGCCCTATCACGAGCAATGAAGGCCAGTCCCATCTCTGGCCCCGCGCTCTGTAACTCCTGCTCCTTGACCCTCAGCTCATTCTGAGCCAGTCTGGTGGCTTCGGATTGGGCAAGTTTGTCAGCCTCTACCGCGGTCAGTCTCACAGCCAGCTCCTCGCATCTGGTCCTCTCGACGCTCAAAGCGTGAGCCACTATGGTGCTGACCCTCGCCTCCTCGAGGCTCCGATATATATCGAAGTCAGACCTCAATTTGGCGAGGGCGGCCTCGCTGCGCTCGGCCAGTGCAGAGCGGGAACTCAGCTTCTCGGTCAGATCCCTGATGCGAGAGGAATAGAAGGACCGGATGACAGCCAACTGTAAGTTAAACAAAAAGGGGGGGTTAGTGTTTAGCAAAGATGTTGAAAAACATAGAAGCAACCGAGTGGACCAAACCTGTGCGAAGGTACGGCTGGTGACAAGCTCGACGTTCTCCAAAAAGAGCGCCTCCAGCTCCGGCTCTGCGGTTGGACCCTCTCTCTGGGCATCGCCCACGCCTGGGGAACACGGCCCCGCACCGCTGGCCGTGAGGGCACCCTCTTCACTAACCAGGCCTACCCCCGAAGCAGTGGCGGCAGGGACGGAGGAAAGCTCGGTGCCACCGGGAGTGCCGTTGGCCACGACGGGAGTTGGTGCATCTCCTCTTAGTGGGCCGCTACGTACCGACCTTCTCCTCCTTAGAAGGGTCAGCATGGCCCCGTCGTCATCACTGTCAGATGAGGGGGCAATCTTGCCCCTCTTCTCCGCCCAGTCCTCTCCTTCGTTGGATGAGCCGACCTCGTGTCGCCGCTTTATTGGGACCGGGGGAGGGGAAGATAGTCAGGACTTCAACCTCGGAGCCCCCCCACTGAGCTCGGCGATCTCCCCACCGAGGCAAATAGCACCCGATTTTGGACCGGAGTCAGGGGTGGACGAGGTTGGTGTAGCAGACCCCCAGCCAGACTTAACGGCATCTCCTCGCATCCACCTGCGTCGGAGTGGGGGACCGCAGGCACTCCATCTCCTGAAAGCACCACGAGATGCTGGCTAGTGGGTGCCTTGGGGCGAGCCTTATGACCTGCGGCTCCCCCCTTGACGGGGGAGGGGTCAGCCGATGGGCTCATCCACAATCCGATCCACGAAGCTCAAGGACACAAAAATGAACCTACCCTTAGCCCTCTTGGGGGCGGCGGCCTCCTCCCTGCGGAGCCTAACGCACTTCGTGGCCACAAGCCTCACGGCCTCCTCGAGCTCGTGGCTAGACAGTGCCACCAGGTCGTTAGAGCCCGCCAATTGGCTTAAAGCCGTAACCTACCGACCCACCATGGCGATTCTGTCATGCTCATCCCGACGGAATCGGTTCAGGGCAGAGGCGTCAAGTTGGCTCCGCATGTGCTTGGTGATGACCCAGGTATCCATAGGGAATGGGAGGTATGAAACCATCCTGGGCATCATGTTCATCACCAGGGGGCTGAGGATGGCCTGGATGTGTCGACAATCCCCGAGAGATCCGAAGATGACTATCCCCTCCAGGCCTTTGAGCTGTCCCACTAACAAACACTGCTCGAACCTACTCTCTTCTGCCGAGGCTGCACAAGACAAAATAACGTGAGTAATAACAGACGAGAAGAACACAGACCCAAAAATCACGACCTAGCACTTACTCTGCAGGAAAGCTGAGGGCACTTGGAAGTGCTCGCCATTCATCCAAGGGGAGCACCACGCCCCTCCAACGGCGTATAGCCTGGCGTGCGAGTCCCATTGCTTATATGACCTCGGCAACCCCCAGAAGATGTGATGTCCTGGCAGCGGTTGGAGGTAAAAGGTGGGGTAGGAACCTTTCTTGGGAGTGAGGGTGAGTTTATAAGCATAAAAGACCACCTCCAGGTCGATATGCAGATTGTAGAGAACTGACAGGGTGGAAAGGCCCATCAGAATCATAACCCCATTTGCATTTAACTGCATCGGATGGATCCCCGTCAAAGTAAAGAATTGGTGGATCAGGGGAGGAAGAGGGAATCGTAACCATTCCAGATGCTTTCTGCCCACGATAATAGAGCCTTCAGAGGCAGAAGGATGCAAATACTAGTCCGCAGGGCCTTCGACCCTTTGTAGTGTCACTCCACCGGGGAGGCAAAGTTGTCTCCTTAGTGAATCCAACTCTGAATCCGCAATAGGGCGCAATTCTTGATCTTGATTTGAGGCCATCGTTCTGAATACGAGTGAAAGAATAAAAGTCTCTAGAAGGGAGGAAGTCAGAAATCCTAGGATTTGATGAGGCTAAAATGATTGAAGATTTTAGTAAAGAGGCAAATGAGCCTAATTGCAGCTTTTATAGAAGGGAAGCTGAAGAGTTTTTCTAGAAAATGGGGGAGCTAAGGAGACCGAACAGTCGGAACTTCAAAATTCAAACAGGTTTCATGACATGGGATGGCGTGCCTCCGCATCTGCAGGGGAGCCACGTGCATCCCCCAGATTGAATGAACGGATAAACGATTTCCCCACTTGACGGATGCGAATCCATCAAGTAGGGAAATTGGGTCAGTTGTGGGACTCGTTCTCAAGTCATACGCCACGTGGACGATCAAGCGGCAGAACAGGTCACAAAAGGGGCCCACCGTCCGACAGGTGTCGAGAGTGATTAGCTCAAGGCCACGCGGGTCACACGTGATATCACAATCGGCCATTGGGTCGTCCGATGTTAGGGCCGAGCCCATCACAGACCCTGGACAGTCTCGGCCCAATCCGACCCTTATCTCGACAGCTGGAGGGTCGGAAGCCCCAAGGGTATTCCACCAGAATATAATGGAAAGCAACTCACGACTCCAGACCCAGACAGAGCATTTAATGCGATCCTGGGTAGGCGTACGTAAGGGGCAAGCCGTCCTGACAGAACGGTGATTTACCCAAATCTCACCCCTGATAGATTCAAGCCGAAGGAAGCGGCGGAAATCAGGCTACGGCGATACAGAGGAGATCACGGAAATCTCGGCCTGTGACCTCTGGGAAAAACTTTGAGGAGAAAGGTACTCAGTCCTGAGATTGAGACCCGCATGGTTCACAATCTCAGGACTATACATATATGAGCTATGCATTCCCGAGAGGGGCATGTACGCTTACAGAAAGAAGTATATAAAAAGCTTATGAGTAAGAAACAAACATATACTCATAGAGAACTAATTCCTTACTATCCTGAATCAAAGATAGACCACTGACTTAAGCATCAGAGAGTCTTTGCAGGTTGTAACATCCCCCGATCCCACACACACGTACGTAAGGACATTTGTATAAATATTTAGTGAAATTGGGAGACGCTACTCTACGGAGAACTGATAAAATCGGGGAAAATTTAAAACTTTTAAACTTTGTGGAAGAAAAGGAAAACTCCACTCATATTTATACATACTACAATATATACATATATACACCCTCTCAAAGT
>JXTB01000317.1:300745-396411 GCA_002914805.1 Parasponia andersonii | reverse complement strand
CTAAAATAGGGGAGGTGCTGTCCAAATGTTTTTAAAATGAAATGGCACCATTTAGGAGCAAATGGACTTGTTTTTACAAAATTATGTGCCATTTTAGATCATTTTGTGCTAATGAACTAGCATTCATATTTTAAATACTTTTGAACAGTTTTTTAATGCTAATTATTGACTACCAAGTACCTTAAGTGATTTATACACTCCTGAGTCATTTTAAGATTAAGTTTCCTAAATTGGTGAAAGTTTTGATTTCGGTATTGTTCAAATATCTTAATGCATTCTTTTTGTAAAATGTGCATCTTGAGTAATAGTAATTTATGACAGGTGATTAGCACACCAATCTCTAGAGGATATTGACCCTTTCCACTATCAATTCCTATTCAAGACACGAGGTAAGTAAAGACTTATAACTGTATCACAAGATTTACATGGAAGATGTCGTTATATGAAATTTACGTATTCTTGAAAGTTACAAAATGGCATATGCATGGCATGTATTCGATGCAAATTGAGAATTTCATTACAGAATATTTAAAAGTGAGTACCGTTGTATCAATTTTATAAGATAAGTTTTAATGGCAATTGCTAGTCTATCAGAGCTGGGTAGGTAAGTTTGTTGATGCAGACTCTCTCGTTGAAGCGGGACTTGCGGATCTTATGATGTGTCTCGTTGAAGCGGGACAATATTAGCGCGGTGTGGGATGCCCCTTTGATGAGGGCAGGAGTTTTCAAAAACCTCACACGACGGTCGCTCCTTATTTTTACTCTTGGCCAGAGTTTCTGCCCAATGTTATCACGGCCTATCGACTTACGGGACTAGCAATGCTCTAAGGGGCCCAATTATGAATAAGTTTTAAGGAAAATATATGAACTAAAATGTTTTAGAAAGAAAAGGGTACAATGGAAATTTTACGAGATTTTTAAGCATACATAAGCATGCATAGTTTTTACTTACTGAGCTTTAGCTCATTTTAGTCTTGTGATGCAGATGAGGAGGCATATTTTGGTGTTGCTAGCTGGTTGCCTGGCTTGCCTTTTTGTCGCCGTGATCATACAGATGTAGACAAGCTTGACCTGTGGGCGACATTTTTTTGTTTCGAGATATTTTGGTGTAATGTAAATATTACTGCTGATGGCAAAAATCGACTGGTGAAAACCTTTTTTGAGTGTACATTTTGTAAAGACACTTTTAACAAGAAATGCCATGCAGTTGTTTTTGTCCTAAAGTTCTAGAAAGTTCAAAAAAAAAAAATTGCCCACCTTTTTATCAAAACAAAAGATAATGTTTAAGAAAGAATAATACTTTATAGTTTGACTGTATATGACAATATGGTTAAACTAGGGGGTGTTACAATACGTGCATGATTTTCCTAAGTGTTAGGTCAATTTACCAACACAAAGAACAATGTTTATAAGTGAATGATAACACATAACATATAATCCTAAATTGTCTAAATGAGATAATTTAGGAATCAATATTAAGATGCATAATCTTTCATCGACTCCTTAGTAGGTTTAAGATAATTTCTTTTATGACTAAAATAATGCATGCATGTATTAAAGTTACTATGTATACAAATGTACAAATTATGACTACAACTTTTCTCATCACATATCAACTAGTTTGAAATGATCTTGATCACAATTGTATAACTTTAGCTGTGATGATCAAGAACATCCCAAACCAATTTACTTGTAGTGACCATTCTTGTGTATTATTATGAATTCAAGTGTACTCATTATATTAGGTAGTTTTTTGGGGTATTTTATTCGGTATTGGGATATTTCGAGTACCTGAGGAATTATAGGGGTGTTTTAGTAAGTATAGGAGTATTTTTGTAATTTCTTATTTTAGGAGCATTTTGAGTAGTTTTATGAATTAAAGGACTAGTTATTACATTTTATTTATTTTTATGTATTATAATTATTATTTAAGTTTATTTATTTTCATGTATTATTATTATTATTATTAGTATAGTATAGTAATTATTACCTTTTATTTATTTTTTATATTATTATTATTATTATTATTTAAGCTTATTTACTTTCATATATTATTATTATTACTATTATTACTATTATTGTGATAATATAGTTATTGTTACATTTTATTTATTCTATGTATAATTATTATCATTAAACTTATTTATTTTCATTATTATTATTATTATTATTGTGATAATATAGTTATTATTACCTCTTATTCATTTATGCATTATTATTATTTAAGCTTATTTATTTTCATGTATTATTATTATTATTGTGATAATATATTTATTATTACATTTTATTTATTTATTTATTAATTTATTATTATTATTATTATTATTACTACAAATTATTTATTTGAATTTAATTATATAATTAATCTTACTCTTTAATTTCTTTTTATTTATTATTACCTTATACTCAAGTCTTAATTATCAAATATTAATTACTAGCTCTATTTAGTTACTCATTTTACTAACTTTATTAATTAATTTTATTACCTTTTACTAAATATTTAATTATTAATTAAAATGTATAAGTTATTGTCTACAAGTGTTAAATAGTTATTATTACCTTTTATTTATTTATTTATTATTATTATTATTATTATTATTATATCTTATTAAGATAAATTATTAATTTATTTAGTTATTCTTATTGTCATTTATTAATTTTATCATATTTTTTATTATTATATCATATTTATAATTAAATTACAAAATTTATTCTAATCTTATTTCATCATTTATCATTAAATTAAATCACTAATCTAATATTAATATTAATCTAATTTTATTATTTCTAATCTAATCTAACATAAATCCAAATTTAATTACACAACATAAACTAAAAATATAATTACTTAAAAATATAATTTTTCTATATTATTTTCACAAACATTAATCACACATTCAGTTTAACTACAAACCAAAATAATTTAATATATCCAAATAAATCTCATAATATTCCAAAAAGGCAAAATAATCTCACCATATCATAAATTTAAAATAATCTTACATTATCTAACTATACCAAAAATTTAAAATAATCTTACATTATCTAATCATACCACAAATCCAATATAAGAAAATAATATTACACAATTTAAATTCTATAAACTAACCTATTACTTTTAACTAATATATAAATATAACCATATTTTAATAATAATCTAACGTCATTATTTTTAACTATTATATAATACTAACCTATTACTACCAAATGCATAAATCTAATAATAATATAATCTAATTTTATTTTTAATAGTTTTAATAATTACTAAAAGATTATTTTTAATATTCTAAATAATTTTAAAAAAAAATGATATGGCTCATTGCTCTATGTGGAGGAGGATGGCGGTGAAGGAGGATGGCGTAGAGAGAGAGAGAGAGAGAGAGAGGGGTGAAAGAAAGAGATATGGTGAAAAGTTGCCGAAAAAGTCGATCTGTGAGTTTTTATGTTGCAGGACTTATAACGGCAATATTTGTCGTTGTTATAAATCTGAAATGTTGTCGTTATAGTCTTGATGACACCATTTTAGTTTTAATTTTTTTTGGTGTCAAATTTGGGCGGTCACTAATTACCCATCTAAATTTTCAGGTTTACCTATATCGAGGACAACTTATTGTCGCTATAGTTTCTTTTTTTAAAACCTTTTATATTAATTAATTCTTGTTCAAAATTTTTAAAAAATTAAAATACTCTAATGCCGACATATATCATTGTTATAGGATTTGATATTTTCACAATACCTTAAAAGGCACCTATTTTCCACGGATAAGTTACTATACATAGGCACATTTTTCAATACATTCTACAGCGACGAAAAGTTCATGTCGTCGCTAATTGTTACCCTATAGTCTTTGCTATAACATTTTGGTCAACCTTTCACGATTGACCTTCAATAGCGACGACCAACTCAGTATCATTGCTATAAATATAGTGTTGCCACTATAAATATCGTCGTTATAGTTCCATTTTCTTGTAATGATACAATTCAGTTAACTCTTGAACACAGATTAGAACTTAACGACCAAACGCATAATACAAATTGCATGTCATAAAAAATTGTATATAATATATGGGCACCAATCGAATAGGTATTTTTTTTTCTTTTTACCTAGTATTATTTTGTCATATTAAAATTCATCGGACACGTTTTTCATGATTTGGAGAGAGAAAATCATTAAATAATAGATATTTATTTTTATTATTATTTTTTTAATTATTTAAATTATGATAGTCATTAGATTATGATCCAATAATTAAAAAAAAAATATTTATAAATAAATAAATAAATAAATACCTATTAGATTAAGAACTATAATAATATATATAAATATATACATATTGCGTATTGGAACGACATAAAATGGAAAGCCATATATCCATTTATATAATCGTCATTCACAAAACTATTTTCCTGGATTAAAATAAAGATGCCAATAGGGTTTATATATAACTTCAACGTGACAATTAATATGTTTTCTAGTGTTTTTTTTAAATCTAAAAAAAACTACTTGTGGTCTTATAATATCATTTAAGGTGTGTTTTTGAAAGTGACCTACCGATCTAATATCGGTAATTTGCAAACCATACCTCGAATTATTTTACAGGATTTGTGCTCGCAACATACATGATTCTATAATATAATCAATTAGCTACAAAAATAGATGATTGTGATAGACGATTCTAATCAATACAGAGTTTTCATTTAGGATTATACATTTTGTAAATATGATACAAAGTGGTGAAAAGTCGAGAATTCAAAATTCACTACCTATACATAGGGCACATAAAAAGAAAAATTGTTTATAACTTGTACGTACGTTTTGAGACTATAAAAAGAAAGGAAAAAAAAATTACAAAGCACCGACCCATCAAGATTATACCATGCACGTGTACACTTAATTATCTAATCAAGTAACTCTCAAAAATAACCCTTCATTTTTTAAATAAGGAATCAAGAAAGCTGTTAAAAAAAAAAAAATTCAAAGGAGCGATTCTGAATTGGCCAACCTCACGTGCCATGAAAAGTAGAAAGGTATTATAGTAAAGGAAGAAGCTCACGTGCAAGGGATCCAAGGGGAGGGGAAGGCCAGTGCCAGACTTTCTTTTATTTTTGAAATCTAACCCTAAAAATCTGTACTGCCGTTTTGCTGGGTCCAAAAGCTAAGGCCTGATAAGTGTGTCTTGGCCTTGGACTGACCAAATATTCCATTTTTTGTCATAGAAGTAGTAAGGTTGGTCAACGGTCAAAGACCCAGAAAGTGCACATAAAGGTGACGTGGCAACTGGTTAGAAGAACAAACAGAGGGTTGGTCAGCGAGTGAGCCGCACGAGGGGATCCCTCTGCCCTCTCTGATAAGTCCCACATTGCTGTGTCAATAAAGATTTTTTTTTTCTTTTTAATTTTTAATCTTAATTGTTTTTATAAAAAAAACTTAAATTTATTTTAATGGATGTGGCTTAAGCTCCCCAATTTGAATTTCACAAGTGGGCTATTTATATGTATAGGTTAAGGGATGCCCTTATTTTAAGGGGCTAGACCACGTGCATAGCCTTTTCCCCAAAAACTAGAGATTGGTGATCGACTAAGTTCCTTGTAAATCCATTAGCTGGAGAGTTTATCTTTAGTATAGATTTTATTTTTAACACAACAATTTTCTCTGTTTTTTGTTTTCTATAAAGAATCTTTCCCCCTCCTAAGATGAAAGTGTGGAGATCATGACCATACAAATTATATATAGTTGTTGGATAAGTTGTAGCAGCATAAGTTAGTGTGTGCAAAAAAACCTTGTTAGTTGTAGGATGGCCACTTTGAGAGAAATGATGCTAATGAAAAACGCATCACTGAATGGCGTGGCCCATTTGGATTTCACAATAAAACTGGTAACAATCGATAGTCCTGGCTATCAATGATTTGTTATACATGTTTCCAATTGATTAGGCACATGTCTCTCTTGCAAAGTTATTGCATGGTCATTACAAAATTGGTCTTCACAAAAAAAGAAATAAAGGATTTTTTTTTTTTTTTGGACGAGGAAAAGAAATAAAAGGTTCGTTCCTCTGTATATCCCACAAGTGGGGCCCAAACTTTTTTGTTTGTGTGGAGCCGGTGATCAAACTGCTTTGCTCATCACATTAACAAGCCTTCAGTTTTTATTTTTTATTTTTTTTTGGCTTTCAAGAGCTAGTTGGTTTACACAGAATGCAGATAATTCTTGACCCCGCTGCCTGCCAATTATTACAGGGCCAGATTTAATATCTCAACTTTTTTTTTTGGTTGAAAAAATATATTATATGGTTGTGGGTCTGATTACTCGTATATATATTTATCTACGTGTAAATATTTTTTTTATTCGTTAAATTATCATTTAATAATAATTCAATAATGAATTATATAAAAAAAAAATGTAAATTATTAATATTATTTTTTTATTTTTTATTATAAAAAAATACATAATAAAATAAAATGATATATATATATATATAGATAATAAAAAAAAGATACCGACTGGATTTGGTTCCTGTATATTTCTATATCTCAGTCCACTCCAACGACCACCACTTTCGCACATTTATCAAATCAACCTACCGTTAGAATAGCTGTTAACCTGCCATTAATGAAATAGGTTTTAGTGTTTAATCACAATTATCAATCATAATTACAGACAATAAAATAACATACTTCTCATTAATTAATACTAGTACTTTACATCTGCCCAAGGTCCATCACCTTTTCAGGTTCTTATATTTATTATATTTTATACTTTTGTTTTCAAATATGTTTCTAAAGTAATACAACAAATGAATAGAGGAATATGACAAAACCAAGTATGGGGGAATGATATTCAATTGGATTAATGATACTTGGTTTAAGGTTTCTGAGCTGAAAACATGATGAAAGACTGCTGAACTTTGCTTGAATAGTTGGTAAGACCACATGATGTGCACAAGTCTTCAATCTCTTCTTCTGTTAAATAGTTGTAGTTCTGGAGTACCCTCTGCCATACAAATAAATATCTTAGAATTTATCTTGATTCTTGATGGAATATAAGCAGGTGAAAATACCCTTAACAGGATTCTATTATCCAATGACTGCAGAAATAGACATAATGAGGAGCTAGATGCCGCCAGCAAGTGCTGGGTAGTCTTTGACTTCAATCCTTACTTGTAGCTCAAATGTCACGGTAGCTTTAGCTCAACTTTCACAAAGTCACAATGGAAAAAAGAAGGATAACTGTGGAATGTTGCTCATATGGCTATCCAAACAGAGTAAATAATACAATTTCACAATACAAATAAGCAACAATTCAAGCTTCAAATCCACATAAGCGGACCCCATAAATGAGATAACAATTGCCACAGATAATTAAGGACTAAATAGAAATCATGTAAAATTCGAATTATTAAAGGAGTAAAATTTAGTTGAGGAACTAAATTCAAGTTTAGATTCAGATTCCTTAGAAAAACACTAACCTTCTGGTTTGGACAAATAATGCCATCACTAGAGCTACTCTTAGCTGTGTTTGGTAGGATGGTGAAGTGGATGGGTGGAGAAGGGTGGGGGATTAGTAGGTAGATTTTGACATTTATGGTTGTTTAGAACAGATTAAAGGAGGGAGTGGATAGGGCTAGGGGTTTGAAATCAATGATAAAGCCATAATTTGCATCCTTCCAAGATTGGAAAGACTCTGGAAGGGAGAGGAAGGAATCTATTATAAAAAAACATTACAATTTAAACCCGAATAAAATTACCATACAGTACACAGTAATATTAATTATCGATAAAATTGTTATTGTACAAATAAAATCTTTCCTTTACCTCTTCTTTTAATTTTGTAGCAAACAAGAGAGTGATTTAGGTCTTCTCTCCTTCCTCTCATACCAAACACGACAGTAGAAAAGTCTTCCCTTTCCTCTCCACTTCCCTTCCCTAACTTAAGTACTTCTCATTCCTCCCTATCTTTTCTCTCTCCTACCAAACTTGACCTTGGAATGAACGAGCCAGAACAGTGATAGAGTCAATCAGATAAATGAACACTCAATTTCAGGGGCAACGCACAAATGTTTACATTATTTCAGTGAACAGTCTTGATGGAATAAGTCATACACCAGCCCAGAAAGAATCATAAATATCATAATTTATATGGTGTTGCATCAGAATGGATATTACCTGCCGGAGAGGCCTTAGTATTTGGGGGGTAGACGAAGTGTATCTCAGAAAAGTGGTTCCAACAAAGATTCCACCACTCCGTAATATACGAGTTATTTCAGCAACCTGACATATGAATGAGTGGTTGTCCCATTAATTGAAAAGCAGATATTGTATACACGTATTCTATGATACAAAGAAGGCATGGAAATTACGATATTTTCGATGAACATGATTCAGAATCCCACTATTAGGTGTGAAAGCAATCAAGAAAGGGGCTTAACAAGCATCTATTTCGTGTCAAAATGCTGGACCATGTCAAAGCTAAACCAAAATTTATTCCAGCACCAAGAAATGCAATATTCAAACTTGAACCATTGTGGTTAATCTTACTAGTGTCTGCATTGAGGCAAGACACATAATTTCATGGTAACTGGAAAGAAATTGCTGTTTGCTGCAGTAATTGCTCAGTTATACAACTATTTTGCTAGGACCACTTATCACAACTAGAATTACTCTATATACGTTACTTTATTAGCAATAAGGTATTAAGGTGCAAACACAATTGAGCAGCCAAACATTAGTTGGGCACATGAATTACCCCAATCCCACACACAAATCAAAATTATTTAAGGATGGTCGCCAATTGAATTGAGTAGGAATTTTGAGTTGCGGATGATGCTTTGGAAAGGGTATGGTCTATGGACCCAAGCCAACAAACTTGTAACTTGGAAAAATTCGATATCTAGGAGAGTGACAAATGCTAGACATGAAAAGTTCCCATTAGTTTAAACTCATTAGTCAAGATTATCTCAAAAGGTTAGCTTCAAGAAACTGGCCAAACGAAAAGATTGGATCAATAAGGGAGACATGGCATAAGTATCTTTCACCCACGCATGAATTTTTTCTTTCAGGGGAAAACAGGACATACATGCAAGTAATAAAATTAGATTATGTTGGTTTTGAAGTAAAAAACAAGATAAAAGTATATGCCCTTTTCCATAATCAGACAGGATTTTGGCTGTCCATAGACCAGAGCTGGTCATTCTGGACAGCCTTAAACAATAAACCCTAGTCGACTTAAACGAAAAAAAATAAAAAACTGGACGAAATAATGCTCACAGCATTTGATGGAGAAGGCCAGCAATGCAAAGCGGCACCAGCATGAACAGCATATACTGAACCTGAGGAGAAGGGAAGCCTGGAAACATCTGCTCTCACAAGAGCAAGATTACTGCACATTTTCAACTATGCATCGATCAGCATAAACCTCTTTTTCCCTTTCACTGAAACTCCAGAAAAGGATCACATAGCAGTTTATTGTTAAAGCTGCTGTTAACTCCAATAACCTAAGAAAGGCACAGAAACTTACGTGTCTAAAAGTGTCCCATCTCTCTTAATGAACTCATAACACTGACGCAGCATATTCTCAGAAAAGTCAAGTGCAATCACTGCAGAATAGGTCCCCGATTTGGCAAACTTTCTGGAAAATAAACCACTCCCACAGCTAACATCTACGAGAAGACCACCTTCAGCAGATTTAAAGTAGTCCTGTGCCACTTTAAACTGCATGGATGTGAAAACATCTTGTTAGCAATAGAAAAATAAATACGAAAGCGCATATAGCATAACAACGAGCTATGCAGTATGGATTTTGGAAGTGAAGCTGCATAACTTAAAGGAAAGAAGCAGGCTTAAGATTACTTCTATTTGCGTTACTCATTGATACAATGTACACCCAAAACACAACCACCGTAGGGGCATTGAAGCAAATTACAAAAGACCTCCTTCAATTACTTTGTACCAGTATTGGGGGCATTTAAGCCATACAAAAGTTCCCAAGGAATTCTCACCTCTTCATCAGGACCAGGAAAACCGCTTCGGTTAAAATTCTGACGCCACCCTCTTTCATATAAGAATGAAACAAGCGGACTCCTAATGAATTCAGAAAAAACAAACGCAAGATAAATGAGTACATTCCCTTCTAAAACATTTCAAACATCTTATCTGTGGTTCGACTCATAGCATACTACTCTTGAGCTAAACAAAGAGTTGAAATTTATGTCAAGAAGCCATCAAATCGTTCAAAGCTTATTGGGCAATACCTCTTCATAATGGGACCCCACAGCGCCAATCTTTGGCTATATGGAGACCCATACTTTAACTGAAAATTCGAACTCTTCTTAACTTGAAAATTCAAACTCTTCTTAACTTGACAAGTAATTTGCATATGATTTCACAACTTGAATTCACAACTAATTTATCAAAATTCAACAAGAGATGATGATATCTTGGTAAAAAGAGAAACAAAATAAGTGATTACCGGAACAACTCAGTCCCAGCTGGTTTCACCTCAGTGTAGCTTCTCAACCCAGCAGATAGAGTCAAGTCCAAGTACACGTCTTTGCTCGAATACGATTTGTCGCATTTCTTGCACTTAAATCCAGACCTGTATATTGCCCCCCTGCAATAAATTTCTCCATTTTAAAAAAAACCAACCTAATTAAATCCCCCAAACTCCATAGAAAACAAAATTTTAAACAAAAACACAAAACCCATTTCACAATTCGATTCAAAACTTACAAATTAATACCCGTAGGGCCTTTTCGTATCAGAGGTTCATAGCATACAGGGCAAGCAAAAACCTCAGGGACTTGGGATGTTTGACTTTTCTCGACGTTTGACTCCTGAAAATACATCAATATTGACTCTTTAAATACAAGAAAAATAAGTGAGCGTGAGGGAAAAGCAAAAGCAATACCGGTTGCATAGTAACGGCGGAGCTCGCACGAATGGCGGAGAAGCGGAACCCGGCGGAGGAGTGGCGTAGAAGAGGACCCAGATGGGAATTTGGATAAAGTTGAGGGTGTTTTGGGGATAATAAACGTTTGTGGAGAGTGGGTTTGAGAGACGCAGAAGCGATCGCCATGAAAATCGACTCTTCTGTCTCCTCTGTTATTCTGGGTTTTGTGCATATGTTATGTATACTTTTACTTTGGATTTGGGTATTTGGTAAATACTCCATTTACGTTGATCGTGCTCATTCTGGTTCATGGCTCATCGTGTGGTCGCGGAGTTGGGAGACTACGTGTTTACCGACCCTACATCAAATTGGCGGGTTATAATTTATTGGATTTAAAAAATGGTTAACAATATCCCCAGAAGAAAGGGGAACAAAAAATTAAGAATAATAATTGCTTCTCAATTATAGTCATTATATTTTTTTATAATTTTTAATTTATATAATAATAATCTCTAAATTACGCAATGGTCGTAACAATTACCTATTTTCCTAGTTTTTACAAACTGTTAACAAAAATAAATCATTATAAAATATAGAGTTTGACAACTATAGTCAATAAGAAACTTTTGAATATTTAATTTACATAATAGATTACCAAAATTTATACAATTATTGCAGGACATTTTTTTTTCCAGAAATTATTAAATTTTTAATATAAATGAATCATGTGCAAAGTGTAGAGTTGATAATTATGACCGAGAACGAGATTTTGACTCATAAAAATAAATAATGCTTAATTATACGTTTTGTTCATAACTATTTTTTGTAATAAAACTAATAATCTATGACAAATGGGTCATTGAGTAATAATTCGATAATTCAAGAGTCACTACTATATAAGTTAAAAATTTGATAGCAAAAATAGTATAATAAATATAATTCACAGGCTATTACTATTATTAACCCTCTAAAAGCATGGTTGTGGCACCAATATTAACTTAAAGACTTTGTTAGGCAGTGACTATTTAAATAAATGTTCAATCCTTTTTGCAAATTTAACTATTTCAAATCTCTGTAAAGTTATATTTTTTGTATACAAATTGATTAATAAATTTCTCACTAAATACAAATCTGAATTGAGATTATATTATTTACGATGACTAACACAAAATAATTGTTAAAAATAATTCACAATAATTAACATAAATCACTTAATCTATACATAGAATATATAAATTTGTAAAGAAATATAGAGGCATAAATTTATACAAACTAAAAAATATAGTTAAAATTACAAAAATATCATATTTTAGGGTATTTTTTTTTGACAATTATCCCAAATTAAATATAAGAGTGGAAAAAAAAGTGATTTAGTACTTTGCGTTCATTTTGAAGAATCTTATTATAAACTTATAAAGATGGCTAACTAATTTCATTTTTTTTCTTAGTTTTTTTTTACTTTTTATTTATTTTATTATTATTAGAATCCACGTATTAAATAATATAACTAGCATTCTATAAATATAAAATTAAGAAATGCTACTAGTATCATCTTTTTTTTTTTACTCTTTTTTATGAGCATGTACATTTAAATAATATTTCAAATTATTGTAGGAGTTCACCTGCAATGACAGATGGAAAGAAGGAAGAGTATAAATAAGGAGACATTGGAGAAAAATAGAATGAAAAGAGTCTTGTTAACACTCTCAACTTATAATTATAAATCAAATGCCGCAAAAAGTAGTTTAGATGCCAAGCCGGGCAACTTTTAGAAGCTATATAACCAAGGGTATCTGCTAGAGATTGGGAAATGGAGACAAAATTCGTGTTTTTTTTGATCCGTAGATCCTGTGGCCAAAATCTTTTCGTTCTATCTCAACGCCAACAGTTCTGAATCTTAGAGTTAAGGATTTGATAGCCTCTTCTGGGTGTTGGAATTTCAGTGCAATAAGGCAAACTTTCATTCCCCTTGATTGTGAATTTATTTCATCTATTCCTCTTAATATGATAGAAAGAGAGGACTCTGTGTGTTGGCATTATGAGTGTAATAGTGATTATACAGTAAAGAGCGATTATCAGTTGCTTATGGACCATAATCTCTCTAATCTGGCTTCTAGTTCATTGCCTCTACGTCTCTCCGGCTTTGGGGGATTCCTATCTCGATAGTAGAGAGTGATGCTTTAATTGAGGTTAATAGTATTAAGTTAAATTTACCCAAAGTCCTAATGTTTTCATCTTTGATTATATTTAGTCTTTATTTACTTTAGCTAGTTGTGGTTCGTGTTATTTTGTTCCTAGGACAGGAAATAGAGTGGACTATGTACTAGCGAGTAAGGCTTTTTCTTTACCCATTGATTCTTATTGGGTTGATGTATCCTTTATTTATCTCGTCCCTAGTTCTGGACGATTTCAAATCTATTGAATGAAAAGGACACTTTTTCCTTCAAAGAAAAAAAAGGGTGGGCAACTTTTTATTCCTAGATAATAATTATGCATACATAATTCTTATGTAATACTAGGACTTCATATATTACTATCCATTTACCCAAACTATCATATTATACAGACTAGATAAACCACTTACCCCATTGTTATAGTTGACAGTGTTGTGATGGAAGAAAAAGAGAACTAGTTGATAGACTAGGGTAAGATGGATATATGGTAGAAAAGATTTTACAATAAAATAAATTAGACTATAAATTTTAAACCATCAATCTCAGCCACATTTTAAATTTCTCATTATTATATTCCTCTCATGAAAAACACAATAAGATCATAATCTTCCCATTCTTCTTCACTCTCCCTCCTTAGCTTATGTATCTCTCTGAATGAGGTGTTACTTTCTTTTAATTTTATTTTTACTTATTTTTTGTAATATACACTTTTCAAAAAATATTTGACCAAACAAAGGGATAACTAAGTAAACCAAGTACCACAAAATCATGGTGTTTCAAAAGGAAAAACATGTGTGGATTGTTTGCTCAAGAATTGTTATTTGCTTTTTTAAATGCCAACTAGTTATAGGGTCCTAGAACTGCATAATCTGCTGGCCCATATGGCTGAAAAAATTAAGCTAAAATTCCCTTCTTTCTTCTAGTTTTAGATTCCATATCTTTCAACAAGTGGTCATTATACTATATATTGAAACTCTTAATACATGATCTCCTAACATATTTTCCGCTGTAATAGTTTCATGTTATTTTCCCACATTATCACATCTTTCTCCATCGCACTTATGCTAAGCAATTCAAAGGTCCCACCAAGGAAATATACCAGCCATTGATATCTTATCTCAGAGGTAACCAAATTGGAGAAACCTTCTGCATATCCTATTATTGCTAGTTGTGATATTCTTGGATGAATTATCTGCCTGCAGAAGTTAATAATTAAGGGCGTATAAATATGGCGACAAAGTTTAACATGGATAAAATTATCAAAGAATAAGGAGAAATATGAGTTTTAATATTCACCTATAGAGAGGGACCATTGAGGAATGTGATCCAATAATATGGTTTGGAAGATTGAAGAACTAAACATATTCTTTAGCGTTTGGTCACTTCTGTACCCTGTGGCTAGAATCATAATATATGTTTCTAATGGCTGAAATTCTCCATCCATGATCAAACTTTCTCTGCAGAAGCTTAAGTTCTGAGATTTCTTTAAGACGATGCTTCCTTGTTTGATTTTTTCATAGAAGTTTTCAGGCAGCATTGCCACTTGACACGAGGAAATATCCTGAAGAAAGCTGTTTTGGGTACTATACCATACTTTTTCAATGGGAGTTTCCATCTAAGGTAGCTCTCAGAAAATTTTGAGACCACTCATCTCTGAAAAAGATGAGAATTTAGCTTCAAAATTGTTATTAGTTGATTTTAGTTATGCGTTAATTCATGAATAGTTGATATAAGTTACCAAGGTTGAAAGCAAAGTGGCAAAAATGATGAGAAGGAATGTTTCACCAGGCTTGAGAACCAAAAGCCCTGCAAAGCGAGCGAAGTACAAGAGACCAAAATTGATACCCTATAATTGGCACTAGGGAGCAGCCAACGGACAGTCCTTAGAATCATGCCGCAGGGATATTCCACTCCTGTTTCAAAAGAACAGAAATAATAAGGAAAATGAAAAGTACTCTTTCTAAGATTTGACAAGTTATATATACGTGAATTCTCAAAATGAAAATGCCTTACATTGAGTACCAGTGTACTAGGTTATATTCTCGGGTCCATGATACAGATAAAAATTCTCATGTAGCCTTGAGAACAGTCAGGGCTACTTTAAACATGGAGTGTTGTTTGGCACAAAGTATTCTCATGAAGAAACTATTAAGATTTCTTGAAACGCATAAGCATTTGAATAAGATATATCTATTTCTTCATTTATCATTTGCATTTGCACATTCTGTTGCTATATCCACTGCAGATTTTTGAGAACCAATAATGGCAACTCTCTTTCTTATGATCAATTTAGCAGCCATGCCATTATCTATAGCTGAGTAGTCCATGGAATGCATCATCTTACCATCAAACACCTCAGGGCCTTGATTTGGAGGGAATTCTGGGATGTTTGGAACTCCACTAAACCTCACAATATATAAGATCACAAACTCAAATTGGTGGCCTGACTAAAGAGAAGACAAAATATTAAAAAACGAAAAATCACAAGCACAGGGTAGATTGGAATTAATATATGGCCACACACAATCTAAAAGCTCAAAAAGTAACTTATGTATTTGTTTTTAATGGTTATGTCATGAATAAACAAGTTGAAAAAGCCTGTTGTCCAATATATGCTTAGGAACCCCTTTTACATATTACCTTCATATATTGATTTAGCATCTACCTAAAGGCTAAAAGACATATACTTCTGTTGAGCAGCTTTTGGTATCTTCCACCAGAAAATGCTATTTTCCATTGGACTCAAATGGCTTGCCTGTTCCATCCCACAAATCCCATGTCTCCATCTCTTCATAGGACTTTCCACTAACATAATCCTTTGGCGTTGAACTTTATGTAACGAAAGAGATCAAAGTGTTGAGCATAAGACTGAATATTCTCCAACACTTGATTGTGACTAGGAAAAACTTCTTCTACTGAAGAAGGCCAAGGGAAATCTAAGAATTGATAACTTTGTTTGGCATTTTGGAGCTTGGTGGACTCTATGGTGTGATTCCAAAGCCCTCCTACACCTTCTTCTGCCTCGAACACAATCGAATTAAACCCTTTTTCTACAACATACTTGCAACCTACAAGGCCACTTGTTCCTACTCCTACAAAGGCTAGACTTCTCCCTATTGTTAGAACACTTGGTGTCAAGGGATTTGGCAATCTTGCTTTATAAGAAAAAGGTATTTAAGTTTTAGATTTAAATGAAGAGATAAAAATGTCAAATAAAGAAGGGACATATCTCTATATGGCTATCTTGAGGATATGTTGAAGCAGTAATCTCTGCATCTATCTGTATGGTTGATTAGTAGGTATTTTCTTTGTTTCTGTCTGTTTCCAAAGAGCGAAGTCAAAAAAATGTATATTTTTGAGAAACTGAGGAAAGCTTAACACTTTCACGTGAATCCATTTATCAAACTATGGATGAAGGGATATGTATGTAATTGTAATTAAAGATAAAAATAATGGTAATAATTAAAGAACAAAGGGTCACATGGAAGACTAAGTACATAAGAGACATATATACACTAGGATTCCACAACTTGTTACAGAAATCCAAATATAAATAAATAAATCACTTTTGGTTAAGACTACATACATATGACTATATTATAACCTATGTTTATAGGACTCCTTGTCCTAGTATTGTAAAGTTCTTGTTTCACTGGAGAATCCTAGTTTATTGATGATTCTCTAGTAGTTATACTTTCAGTTAGAGTCGGATTCTAAATTCTAATTTATGGGCATAAATTATGCCCCGTGACATAAGTAATAGTATTGGCCAACCATGCTGATTTTTTTATATGTTTTTATTTAATGATCTAGACAATATTTATTGTGTGTGTGCAAAACATGCTTATTCAAAGATCTATCCTATTCACTTTCTCTTGACGTGTTTTAGACTTCTAGTTATTATATAATGTAGTAAGTAGTTGGTTATTAGGATATTTTGATATTGGTAATGGTGCCATAAATATCTTGACTTGGTAATATCTTCTGATTTGGTGTTCATTTCATTTGCTAGTATAAATTAAGATGCTCAATTGCAACTATTTCATTATTTAAAATCTCAAAGTAGCACCGATGTATTATGAACTATGGATTATAGAGTTACATGTACATAAAATAAAAAATGCATATATAAACAACACTCCAAGTTTCCATTGAAAGTCATATTCATTCTCTCAGCAACATGAAGCCTCTTTATTTATTAGACTTTGTTTAAGACAAAAGTTGACAACATACAATACACTAACATCACTTTAGTTGATTAGTGGCTTTTAAGAAGCACACTCTTTATCCTTTAAATTGCTTTGGATGACACATTTTTATTATTTAGTTATTGGACAGATTTGCATAATCTGATGGTCCATATGGCTGAAAAAATTCAGCTAAAATTCCCTTCTTTCTTCTGGGCTTGCATCCCATATCTTTGCATAACTGATCATTGTACCATATATTGACAACACCAATACATGACTTCCAGAAGTAATTCCCACCATAGAGCTTCATGTTATTTTCCCACATCTGCACATCTCTTTCCATGTTACTTATGCTAGGCAATTGAAGCTTTCCACTGAGAAAATATGTCAGCCACTGACATCTCAGCTCAGAGGCAAGCAGATTGGAGAAATCCTCGGCATATCCAATTATCGCTAGTTGCGGGATTCGAGGATGAATTACCTGCCTGCAATAGTAAAGAAGTTGAACATAAGGGGATACAAATTATCATATTCTAGTTTACAGCTTTGTCCATATTTGAGTAGAATGTACTTAAATTGTATAGCTTTGGTTATTGAATTTAATTTTATACAAATCTAATATAAATTTAGAATAATATACCAAAGAAGACATAATTAGTAGATGTATGTTAAAGCTTTAATAAGCACCTATAGAGAGGAACTATTGAGGTTGGTGGTCCAACAATATGCTTTTGTAAGATTGAAGACTTGAACATACTTCTTAGTTTTTTGTCACCTTTGTACCCGGTGGCTAGAATCACAATATCCATCTTTAATGGTTGAGTTTCTCCATTAATGATCAATCCTTCTTTGCAGAAGCTAAGAGTCTGTGATTTCTTCAATATGATGCTTCCTTCTTCTACTTTCTCATAAAATTTTTCAGGCAGCATAGCAATCTGACATGAGGAAATGTCCTGACGAAAACTGATGTTCGGTACCATATCGAACTTTTTCAATGGGAGTCTCCATCTAAGATAGCTCTCAGCAAATTTTGAGATTGCCCATCTCTGAAAAATATGAGGATTTTAATATCAAACTTAGGAGTATAGTAATTGATACTGCTTGAGTATTATTAATAAGAAATTGATATTTTGTTACCAAAGGTGAAAGTAAGGTGGCCAAAATGCTGAGAAGGAATGTTTCACCAGGCTTATGAACCAAAAGCTCTGCGAAGCGAGTAAAGTACAAGTAGCTTAATTTAACTCCCCCCCACAAATTTGCACTTGGAAGCATCCAGTGGACTGTCCTTTGAATCATTGTGCAAGGATATTCCAATCCTATTGGAAAAAGGAAACTTCAGAGAAAAAATAGAAAAAACCTTCAATGCCAAGTCTCATAGATGGAGTGTCAGTTTAGAGCTTTTATGAGTATTACTTGGGATGCTATTCACAAAAAAGTTTAGATAAGAGTTTTTTAAATGTACTTGTGATATGTATACTTTTTATCTCTCTCTCTCTCTCTCTCTCTCAAAAACACGCACACAAGACAAAATTACCAAAGTTTCTTGCAGCTCAAAAGGTTTAGATTGAGACTATCTTACTATTCGAGAGGTAATTTAAACTTTACCCAAGAAACATATTACCACATAACTGAAAGACTACTCGAAATGTATGGGATCTTAGAGAGCAAAGTGCATTGATATTATTGAAGAATAAAGAGCCTATCTGCTAACAAGAAATGAACATAATGTTGCTTTTGAGAGGATGCTGCATAATGTAAGAAGGATTTTCTTACCATTTACATTTGAGCACTCTGCTGCAATGTCCACTGCAGATTTCATTGAACCAATCACTGTAATTCTCTTTCTTTTGACCAATTCCTTAGCCCCCTCATCATCCATAGCTGAGTAGTCCATTGAATGCAACACCTTACCATTAAACACCTCTGGACCTTGATTTGGAGGGAATTCTGGGATGTTTGGAACTTCACTAAATCTTCCAATGCAGAGGATCACAAACTCAAATTGGAAGATCTACTAGATAAAACCAATCTCATAAAGTTAACACTTCAAAGATTTTATTTACCAATTGACACAACAATTTGTTGCCTAATAAATTCCATACTGTACAGTGCTAATAAATTTTAGGTTAAATATTGTTAGGGTTTGTACTCTAAAAGTATATATATTTTGAATATTTGCTGAATTAATAAAATAACATTTTTTTATTTAAATTTGTGCATAATTTGTATGTCTTTAAATATCAGATTACTTCAAGTTTATTTATGTGACTGCAAATTTAGTATATAAGTGTTATATACATGAGAATTAAATTTATGGATAATAAACTAAATATAGTCCGTAATAATTAATTAAAGTTTGAAATATTTAATTAAATATTATTAGTACGGTCCATTAACATTGAGAATGTAATAATTTTTTCTGGACTAGTGATGTGTTGACATCACGATAGAAATATTTTAAATAATTCGATTATATTGGAATGGACCAGACATGATTTGAATTTCACATAAATTCCGTTGACTGTTGAGAGTTCAAATAATGTCACTAGATTATCACATGTAGATTAATCTTAGTTCTAAGTAGTTATAGATTCTTATTTATAATATTATATTCTTCAACATACTTGTTAAAATTTGTTTTTTAAACAGATCAAATTACTTTTATCTTGGAAGCATGATGAGATGAGTAGTTGGGAATGTAACTTACAGATATGGAATCCATTCCTTCCATCAGGAAGCTAGAAAGATGATTCTCTTGTGTATTGATTCAGAATTTGAACAGTTTGAGTACTCAATTTATAATTCATTTATAAATTAATTGTTCATAAATGGTACACAACGATAAAGATGTAATTAGAGAGGTAAACGGAATATAACCTTGCTCCAATTATGAATTTTCTATGGAGGATTGAACTACATGTTATAATTAAATCAATAGACTGCTCGTTGTTTTCTAAGTAAATTAATTCTATAACTTCAAGAGTGCAATTCAAGATTTTTAGTGGAGTAATATTAGGATTAATAAATTAGACAAATTAATTAAAGAGTTTAATTAATTTTTATAATTTATTGGAGCTTGAATTACAGGTCCATTGCTCCCCAATTCTACTTCTTACAAACACTATATTAGATATTACATTATTTCTGTTACAGCATACTTTGTCTAGATAAATAATTTATCTATATGTAATGAATAATTGTTATTAATTAATTAATTAATTAATTTTGAATTAATTAATTTAAATTTATGGAGAGATAAGTTTCCTAATTTGTTTAAATTTTGAAGTTAAAAATATCTAATAATTAGATAATTAGATAAATATAAATTGGGAAACTGACTGAAAGTAAAATACTCTTTCTAGTTATCTCTAGTTTATATATATATATATATATATATATTAATTAAATTAATTAATTTAAAAATATATATATATATTAATTAAGTAGATTAATTAATTTAAATAAATAACTATATATATTATATAACCTTACGTTTGAAAAAAAGAGAAGAAGAACGGTTTTTGTTAAAAAAAAAGTAACGTTTTGTTTTAAAAAGTTATATATATATTAATTTGAAAAATATATTATTTATTAAAAAGTTTAATAAATATATAAAGGAAACCCTAGCATAAAAATAGAGATATATTACGTATTATTTTCTATAGAGCCTCGGTAATCTAGAGAGAAAATGAAGACAGTCTTCATATTTTCTGTAGAACAAACTCTTACAATCTCATATGTTGAGAAAATTGCAAGGGCCTAAAGTGTGATTTTAAGAAATTATACACAACGCCCACACGTTCATCTAGTTGTGCTTGAGGCTTGGATTGGAAGATCGTAGTTTAGAACACAGTAAAGCTAGAATCCGCACATTTATTCTTTCTTTTTTTATTCTTATTTGCTATGAATTATTACTATGTACTCATATAGTTAATTATTTTGAGAAAATTTTTGAATGTTCCTAGGCTAATCTTCTACTGCGAAAATCGTTTTTAAATCCAACAAATATCTTATTAGTCCGTGAGGTTGCCTTTCTTTCGTTCTCCAAACTTTGGAATCAAATAGGGAATCAATTCTGAAGCTTTGAACAAGTGTTACTAGGGAACTAACATCTCTAGAGCAAAAGCTTGTTAAAAACTAGAGCTTGGCATGATATGTTGTGCTTGGTATGACCTAAAGTCATCTTGTATTGCGCCATTTTCGGCACGAATTTTGTTGAATTATGCCCTCATGCCAAATGAGTGGCCCACCCTATTTGACATCTTTAGTCTTGAGCAGTTTCTATCAATTTTTAACAGAAAAATAAAAATTTCTCAAGGACTATAATGCAACTTTTCAAAACGTTTAGGTACTAATGTTATGAGTTTCTGAAAGTTCAAGGACTAATGATCTGCCCATCATGTTAAAAATTTCAGTGGAAAACATAGGGATCAATAACAAACAACTTCTTGAAAGTTTAGGGCTAATGCTACTGATTTTATGGTATATAGCGCCATTTAATCATACGTTTTACTCATTTTTCATATTGGTCCCCCCTGGTTTTGCATTAAGGTACTGAGCATATGTTTCTTGACATCGATCAGCCCTTTTGATCGTTTTATATTCAAAAAGTCCTCTTAGGAGCCATATTGAGCAGAAAATTTTCTAATGTTTCTGTTCTTTAACAATTTGGGGCTGATCAGTTTTTTTCCTTGGAAAATTACAATGACAATTCCTGACTATTGTCTAAATCATAGAGAAATTCCTTGGACCAAAGATAGTTAAATTGACATCTTTTGGCTAAGAAAGATTGAAAAATCAATAAAATTTTCTCGATTTAACTTGTTTTAAATCAATAAAATGTTCACTATGTAACTTGTTTTTCCTTTAGTTTAAACAATTAATTGTAGTTTCAATATAAAAAGTTAATAGTTAAATGAAAATTAGAGGTCAAAAGTGTAATTTTATTTTCTTAATTTTGGGGTTTTAATGTAATCATTCTTTGTCTGATGGTGTTATTATAATTTTGAGAAAGATCATGGAATATTAGTGTAATTTTCTCTCTCTTTTTTTTCTTTGACATTTGATTTTCCTATAAATTATAATTAGGAACCAAACTTTCCAAAAGATTATCAATTAATTGTTAATATTAAGTTAATATTAAGTTAATAATAACAATTAATCAAAAAAGAGAGAGAGAATAACATAAATTTAAGTGATTTTCTACTCTATTTTTGAATTTAGTTGAGGGAGTACTGACTGTAATTTTGACAAAGGGATGTTAGTGTAGATAATGTGCAGTTATATATTTTCACCCTTTGTTATTATAATGGCACCCCAAAAATAAGTAAAAAGCCTATACCAGACAACATATTAAGAGTCAAGATAAAAACACTTCATACACTCTCAAACTTTCTTCCTTGTACATCCTTTAAAATAGAAAAACAATAGCAGTATCAAATTCTAGTGATAAAAATCAATATTGAAAAGAACAACCAGAGAAATGGAGAATTGAACAAGAAGCATAAGAAGAAACAACAATACATGAAAAAAAGGTCCTTCAAAATTACCCTCCCCCGCCCCCCCTAAAAAAAAACCAGCATAATGTATTTCGAAACTATAATTTTGATTTCGTATTAAAAAAATGCTTAGTAATTCATTTTAATATAATATAAAAGACTAAAATCATACATAAAACAAGTACTTACTTTTTTATTTTTTGGTTTTGGTTTTTTTCACCTAGTTTACAAACTCATGTTTTATACAATTTTAAGGTTTCATTCTTAAGGGTATATACCTAGTCAATGAGTTACATGTTATCTCTTTTCTAATGCTTACTCTAATCTGATTTATATTCTTGAAGTGATAATGGAGAAGGGTAAGTGAAAAAATGAACAGTGCTGAGAAATTTGGGAAAGAGAGGAGGAAGATGGGGGCCTTCATTTTTTTATTTTATTTTGTCCCTTTCAGTCATTTTTCATAATAAATGGGTGCCTTTAATCCAAGCAGGGGCGCATATATAATCACCGTAGATAATTAGGGATCAAATGGCCAATAATGCAAATTTCCCCTCCAGGTTGTCCCGTTGATGGAATTTTCGTATGCAAAAGACAAAATAACTAACAGTACCCCAATGGTAGAAAACAGAAAAAAAAAAAAAAAAAAAAAGGTTGGGAATTAATGCACAACAGTGTTAAATGTTAGAGAATCAGAGACCAGAGGCTGATCTATTTTACACTCTAGTTCAAAATTAAGAGAACAAAACGCAATGGTAGACATGCGTGACTCGAGGAGCCGAGAAATATTATTTTATATAGTTACTATCATGTTATCATTATCCAATGAATTGTGCATAAAAATCAATATATTCAGCTCATATGAAAGGAAAGCATAATCCAAATTTAATGACATGTTACCTCTATTGAGCTGCTCTTGGTATTTTGCACCATAATGTGCCATTTCCCCTTTGAGTTAAATGGTTCGCCAGTTCCACCCCATAAATCCCAAGCCTCCATTTCTTCATGGGACTCTCCACTTACATAATCTAAGTCAAGGACTTTGGCATTAAATTTTATGTAAGGCAAGAGATCAAAGTGTTGAGCATAAGATTGAATATACTCCAAGACTTGGTTGTGACTAGGGTACATGACTTCATTTACTGAAGGAGGCCATGGGAAATCTGAGAACTGGTAAGATTCTTTGTCGTTCTGGAGTTTAGTGGTCTCTGCAGTGTGATTCCAAACTCCTCCTACGCCTTCTTTTGCTTCAAAAACGACAGGAGTAAACCCTTTCTCTACAACGTATTTGCAAGCAATAAGGCCACTCAGTCCTGCCCCAATGATTGCCAGACTTCTCTCCATTGAAAGAACTTTTACAACAATGCTCTAAGAAAGCACTCGAGAACTTTATAGAGTGCTTATGGAATAATTAGCTAGATGCTATATGGAATTGGAATGGGACATATATATAGGCACCTATCCAGTGCGGAGTTTCTTTTTTTATTTTTTTTTAATTTTTAAATACCTATAGGTATATAGTTTCGGAATAATATATATATTATAAAAAAATCCATCACTTTTAGCCTTTTTAGCTAAAAAAACCTATGCCTTTTACATTAATATCAAATGAAACCTTCTATTTTAGTTTTTCTATCAAATCTGGCCAAATTTACGTATCGAGTCAAAATTGTAGCATAAAATTATTACAAAATTATTTTTATTCTTTAAAATTGTTGGCATCCATAAAAATAATCAGAAAACTATCATCTAGACCAAAAAATAATTTGTAATTTCTTAGAAATCTAGCAGTATTAGTTTTCAAATATACAATTTTTTTTTTAAATTCTGTTATATGGTTTCAAAAACTAAAAATATATGTTGTCAATAATTTTAGCTCTAATTTTAACTATATATATGGATCCTTGAGATTTGATAGAAAAACGCAAATAGAAAGTTTTATTTGATATTAGTAAAAATACATAGGATCTTTTTTTTAAAAAAAAAAAATCAAAGGCTAAAAGTTATGTTTTTTTTTATATATATATTATCCTATTTTGTTTTATTTAATTAAAATTCATCTTACACATTTTTTTTAATCATAAAAAATATAGAGAAAAATATCATAAAATTGTGTGCATTTATTATTTAGTTTATTTTTCTAATTACTCAGATCATTATAGTCGTTAGATGATGATTCAATAGCTTAAAAAATACCCATAGATATGTTAAAAAAATACCTACTAGATAGTGACCCTATATACATATAGATAAATAATTTTACTGATCTTTAAACTATCGGAAAAATCTCGCTTTAATCTCTAAATTTTAAATTTTATCATATTGGACCTTAAACTATCAAAAAAAGTTTCTTTTTGGTCATTTTTACTATAAATTATGTTTTGCCATACATTAGACGCATTTTTTCTTTTATATTATTGATTTCAATAAAATATCATAAACTGGACAGTCTTAAAATGCATTATTACCAAATATGTAACTAATTTTTATTTAATTAATCATTTTTAAAATTGCTTCATTTTATGTTCTAATCTCTTTATAGTGTTGATATATGCTTTTGCATATGAAATAAGTTTAGTAGAAGAGCACTCTATATTTGGACTTTTTCTATGATCACTACTCTCTCTCTCTACCTGCTTTTCTCTCTTAAAAAAGAAGCTCTAATACTCTCACTCTTTTTACCTACTTTTTTCTCTTAAAAAAAGAAGCTCTATTGCCGCCCTCATAAAGGTCGAATAGGGAGCATCTCCTTCTCCTTCTCCTCTTCTATGATCTCTCTCCTTGATTTCTTATAGGGATGAGAGGTTTTTTTAGTTTTCTTTTAGTTTTTTAGTAAGTTTATATCTAGATGTGGTTTGTAGTACTACCTATTGTGTGAATTTTTAGTCTATTTACTAGATCCTGAATCTGAGATTTTTTTATTTGATTTAGATTTATTAGGTGGATAGATTATTTTTATTTTTAAGGTGTGTGAATCTCAATTAGTATTGAAATTATACAATGTACCCAGCCAAAAATGCCGTCTAAAGCATGTTTAAAGGCCATAGTTTATTGGTGGTCCTTGTTATCTTTTTCTTTTGAAGAATTATGATAACACACAAATCTTGCTACTGTTGTGTTTGTAATCCATTTTTCGTCTTTTTTTTTTTTTGAAGAGTTTGAAATTGTAACATTTATGTTTGTATTATAATTGAAGTTCTTTTACTTTAAGTAATGATTTCCCTTGAGGGGCCTTTTTTATTTTTTAAAAAAAAAATGAAGTGCAGTAGAATAGCACATTTGTCTCATATATTCATTATAATAAAATAAAATATAATAATATATAACATAAAGGACTAAAATGAAATTTTTTTTTTTAAGTTAGAAAGACAAAATTTAAAATTTAATAACCAGAGGAGACGTAGTTCTCCATAATTTAAAGGCCAATCCAATAATGTCATTTTAATAAGTTGTATGATGTTGTGTAGCGATTGTTGTGATTTTATCCTTTGTGGAAATTGGCATTTGCTTAGGACCGTCAGAAGTGGTAGCAATTTGTAACACTCCTACCCAATTTCATGGTCCTTTTATATGCCAACTTTAAAGACTACAGGTAGCCAATGACTGGCTCTGTCTATATTTACATGTATAATATTTGCATTGAAAGACATCGAGAAGACACTTGAGACTTATTAAGATTACTTTATATTTTAGCTATGCCGTTTAAATTGACTATCTGCTAAATTTTGTATGGAAAGAGGAAAGAAAAAAAAAAAAGCGAACATGATAGCTAAACAGACGGAGCAAGTAATTCACTTTTATTTATTTATTTTTGCTTGAAAGTAATGCACTTTTATTTTTTCTTTTTGCGTGTTGCTTGAGTTAATATTGTTCAGTGCATATATTACCAGCTCAATGTTTAGGTGATGTACCATGTATAATTACTAATTACATGGATGATAAATCATCGAGTACATAAACGGACGCAGTCTGGGAATTCTTCTAACCAAACAGGATTGGTTAAATGCATCGGTATACGATGACATGTTTGCTGAGATCATATGTTCTTATTCTAAAACTTGGTACTACAAACTAATATAAAGTTTTTTCAAATGAAAATTTAGATAGTACAATTTCTTGTCTAACTGATGAATAATCATATAAATAGACTAACTGATGAATAATCATATAAATAGACGATGTGGGTTGATTTAAGTGGTAAAAGTATCCATTATTTAGAATCTTGATTTTTAGTAAGCGTAAAAACCAATTATTCTTAATAAAGTGGGATGAAAATTAAATAGTAGTAAATATTTTCGTACAAATAAGTATTAATTTAAAAAGAGAACAAATACCAAATTTACGTTTATATGATGCGTCATTGATCCTGTGATAGAACAGAAAATTTGACCATGTTATTTGAATTCATAATCTAGTAATCCCACAAAATAATACCATCTCAAATAGTTTAGGTGATTTGTTAACGTGGTACAACAACTTTTATGTCCTATCAAAACTTTTGTTATCACTTGTGATGCTTCAAGTTTATAGACTCAATTTACGAAAATGTATCCTTGCTTTTTAGTAGTGAATAGTGATGGTAGCACACTAGGGATGACAATTTTTGTTAGGCCAAGAGAAAGAATGCGGGTCAAAATTTAGTTTGACTTAATTGGGAAAAAAAAAAAAACCAAATTTGGGTCAACTTGGATGGCTAGAAATTGACCTGCAAATAAAAGATTTTTAATTTTAAAAAGGGAAAAATTGCAAAAAAAAATTTGAAGTATAACTATTTTGCAATTTTAACCCTGTTTTTTGGTTCGTGCTAAATAATACCTCAATATATTAAATATTCATAAATTTGTATTTTCTATGTACGTCAAATTAGATAATTTATACTAACTGTTTTAATATATTTTTATTTTAATTAGCAGAAATAAAATATTCTTAATTCAGATGTCGTGTTTAGTGAGAAATTTATTAGTCAATTTATATACAAAAAATACAAATTAGTAAAAATTTAAAATATCGAAGTATAATTTTACATAAGTTAAAAAACATAGTTAAATTTGCAAAAAACTATACTTCATGTTCAAAGTTTTTTTATTATTTTTTTTTGAGATAACCCTTAAAAAAAAATAAAGATAAAAGGGGTAATTCAGTTTGTAGGGCGAAACTCAATTGTACAATAATGCATAGTCACTTGCTAGTAGCGATGATGTACACTGATGTCATTTATATAGCATGTTAATAAGTTATACATACCATGTTATAGATTTTGGTTTTTAAAAGAAAAACAAGGATTAAAAAAAAAACACAAGAGATATGGCTATTTTTAAAACGTGAGGACAGAATGAAAAGTAGATAAAACTGTATTAACTGTCCCAGTAGACCATACTATAATAGCAGAGCTCAGAGCTTTGAAAGAGACGAATTAAGTGCTTCAATGGCTGCTACTTTCCAATATTTGGTTCCACTTTCTCCTCCTCTGAAACAGGTCATTTCTTCTCCGACTCCATGGATTTCCTCCAAACCCATCTCGGATTCAATGGCTTCTTTTGCATTAAAGCGGCAGAGGGCACAAGTTTCAGTCTCGGTTGCCTTTAATCCTTCTGGGAGCTATGACCTTTCTTTGTTCGACGAGGAAGAAGGTACGGCCTTTTTCTATATTCTTCCTTTGATAACATTTTTATGTTACAAAAGATTTACTTTAATTTGGACTAATCCAGTTTCAAAACTCATATAGGAAGCTTTAATATGACTTAATTAGTAACTTTTTTCGTGGATAACTAGAAAGAAAGTAAAAGATAACGAGAACCCACTTTGAATTTGATGGTTCCCAGTGTTGTAACTTGTAAGGCATGAATATTGTCGAGTTTAAGAGCCTCTGTATTCCAAGATTTTGTCTTTTATAATGCCAGTGAGTTCACTTGTTACCTATAATGAGTTCATTCTAGTGCACATTTATAACTTGGGTACTTTAATTACAAAGGTTTTTTGGAAGATATAAAGGGAAAAAAAATAAAATAAAGGACATTGGTGATACTATATTCTTTCTATCTTTACTTTGTAATTTTAAATTTTGTAGATATTTTAAATTCGCAGTTATGAATTGTTTTTCATTGACAGAGTCACCAAGAGTTGACCCACCAATGCCACCAACTGAAGGACGATTCGACATAGTTATCGATAATGATATCATTCGCCGGCTTGACTTATCTCCATTTCAATCTGTAACCGGGATTACTTCCCCTTCTTCAGGTATCTTAACATGAATCAATGAGTGAGTGAAATCTTCTGTTGATTTCTTCTTAGTTTGTTTTGTCATAACACCGATGATAATCTAACCGTCCATGTTGTTCTAGTCGAGCCAAAGGTGTTTCTTGACCGAACAATTGGCTTCACCATAAATTACAAGAGGGAAGATCCAAATGATCCAAGAGAACTCTCAGAATTCCCTGACATAAGACTCTGGTTTTTGAGACTCGATGCTGCTTATCCTTGGTTGCCCGTCTCGTTGGATTGGCGAGCCGGAGAGCTTGCTCGCTATGCTGCCATGTTGGTTCCTCACCAGGTAATGAAAATAGTAACTTAAAACTGTGTGAATCCCAGGGTTGACATGTGAATCAATGACCATATAACATAATTTCTGGACTCTCTTTCTTGACAGATGAGTGCGAAAATGGGTGTGGTCTTCAATCCTGAGGCACTGGAATTGTTCATCTTGAATAAAGTTTTCATAGTGTACTCATGGTTAAAGCAACATGACATACCAAGGCCTAGACTGAAGAGCAGTGACATGGCTAGGATGCTTGGATTTGGAATTGGTGACGAGCTTTTCGACTTGATTGACAAACACCCGGTTTCTATACCATAAACAGAGAAGACTAGAGGTCCCAACATGCTATTTCTCCTCATGATATGTATTCAAGGACCAAGATTCATGTTCAGAAAATCCCTTGAGGTTCGTAAATCGCTTGAAGAAAAGGAGATAAACGAAACCCCTCGTTGATGATGATGGTGAGAGTAAACACTGTCAAAGAAACAAAGTCCTATAAAAAGAGCAGGAGGAGTTCAATTTCTTGCATAAAATAGCAGAGTTCTTTGGTTCTGGAACTTCCAACTGTGTAGTTCATTTACCAAAAAAAAGTATTATTGGAAAAAAAGAAGACAGAGATATATTGAATTCATAAGCCAGCTGCAGAGTTTTTTATAATGCTTGGTGAAAGCCTTCTTGTTTTCCCAATCTTTAAGTTTAAACAAGAATGTTATCTAAATAAAATCAATTTTCATTACCAAAGATTCTGTGTAATCCCCAAAAGTGCTCAAATGAACATTTAATAATTATTTGGACATGTATTCAACAAACCAGTGGACTTGCATATCCCAATTGTTGTTAATGCATGTAAAATATAAAAGTTGTCAATGATATTCCTTTTAATTTATTGTAAATATACAAAATTACCTGGCAGAGGCTGCAAATTTCGTTTCAGGACATTCTATCTGTTATAACTATCGCGTGATTTGGAATAATAAAATGGCACATAGAGTTTTAAATATTCTAGCGATGTTTTTTTATACCGAGGGAAATTATCAGTGATGAGCGTGTGGCTGTTAACCACAAGTCGGAGGTTCAAGCCCACCTCCTTCTAGCGAGCAAGTAAATGTCAATACAAATAGGGTGAATTGTAGAAAAATATTCTAAATTTTAGATGTTTAGTAATTTAAATTCTAAAATTTAGACTGCAAAAAAAATTATGAGATTAAGAATATATAAAAATTAATACTTTAGATTGATTTTTTAAATAATATTAATAAGTAAAAAAAATAATAATACCGTCAAAATTAAGAAAAATAATAAGAATTATTCAAGTTTTAATGAAAAATTATTATTTTTTTGTTAATAAAAATGGTCAAAAAAATCAATATAGGGTACTAATTTTCCCAAATTCTTAATATAAGAATATTATTTTGCAATATTTAAACTTCAGTGTTTACCTTAAACTTTAGGTATTTTGTAACTTAAACCTTGAAATTTAGACTCTACAAACGAACTAATAATAACAAAAGAAAAAAGTTGCAATCAAAGTGAGTTGACATGAAGTAAATCATAGGCCAAAAAAAAAAAATAGGGTGAATTGTAAAAAAATACCCTAAAGTCTAGGTGTTCTGTAATTTAAACACTAAAGTTTAGACTCTGTAAAAAAATACTATGAGATTAAGAATTTATGAAAATTTATACCCTGGATTGATTTTTTGAATAACTTTAACAAAGTAAAAAAAAAAATAATAATACACTTTGCAAAAGAATATCATGAGATTAAGAATTTATAAAAATTTATATTTTGGATTGATTTTTTGAATAATTTTAACAAGTAAAAAAATAATAATACCATCAAAATTAAGGAGAATAATAAGAACTAATCAAGTTTCAAAAAAATCAATATAGGGTACTAATTTTCCCAAATTCTTAATATAAGAGTATTATTTTGCAGTATCTAAGCTTCAGGCTTTACCCTAAATTTTAGGTATTTTGTAACTTAAACCTTGAAATCTAGACTCTATAAATGAACTAATAATAACAAAAAGAAAAAAGTTGCAATCAAAGTGAGTTGACATGTATATGAAGTAAATTTTAGGCAAAACAAATAGGGTGAATCGTAAAAAAATACCTTAAAATTTAGGTATTTTTTAATTTAAACCTTGAAATTTAGACTCTGTAAACAAAAAAAAATACTCAGAGATTAAGAATATATGAAAATTTATATATTGGATTGATTTTTTTGAATAATTTTAACAAGTAAAAAAAAACCAATAATACACTCTGTAAAAGAATACTATGAAATTAAGAATTTATGAAAATTTATATCTTGGATTGATTTTTTTGTATAACTTTAACAAGTAAAAAAATAATAATACCATCAAAATTAAGAAGAATAATAAAAATTAACCCAATTTTAATGAAAAAAATTACTATTTTTTTGTTAATAAAAATGGTCAAAAAATCAATATAAGGTATTAATTTTCACAAATTTATAATATAAGAATATTATGTTGCAGTATTCAAACTTTAGAGTTTAAATTGCATAACATTCAAATTTCTGAGTATTTTTTTCCAATTTACTAACACAAATATCACAAATTTCATAAACGAAAAAGAAAATACTTAAGAAAAGATGCTCTTGTTGTAACATTCTCATCACGAATATATATACACACTAGTTGATAAGCCTAGGGCCTTTGGCACGTGACCGATTCGCTTAGGAGAAAAAAAAATTATATGCATGCTAAAACAAATAAAAGTATGTTTCAATNTGGTCTAATTTCTAACTAAAATACATGAAGCAGGCTCTTTTTGTGGTTTCCAAACAATTTTATACAAATACCATAAAAGTAACTAGTGGGACCCACTTATAACAAAAATAACAATTAATCAATCATTTAAAAGTTTCATAAAAAGAGAAATAAACAAACAAAAAAAATTTGAACAAGTAGAATGGGCAGTGGACAATACACTTCCCAATCATCCATGCTTCTATTAATACTAACAGATATAATGCAAAAGTTCGAAAATCTGATATATTATAATATTATACGCTGCTAAATTGTTTATGGAAGGAACATGCAGCTAGTTTTAGTTGTCCTCTAGATCCAGCCCCGGGCCCGGACGATTTCATACTGTTTTTTTTACCAAAAGCACTGGAGTGTAGTAGGAGATAGTGTTGCTAATATCTGCCTTAATGTTTTAAATGGAGGGCAAGTTATAGGGGAGCTAAACCAAACACACATAGTCCTCGTCCCCAAGATAGCTAACTCCAGGAAAGTGTCTGACTATAGACCCATCAGCTTGTGCAATATGGTGTATAAAATCATCACAAACACTCTAGCTACTAGGCCTAAGGGTATTCTTCCATCTATCATTTCAGATACTCAGAGTGCTTTTGTGCCTGGTCGCTTGATTTCTGATAACACCATTGTCGTATTCGAGGTGATGCATTCATTTAAAAAAAACACAGAAATGGTACAAAGGGTTGGATGAGTTTTATAGAAGCTCTGGGGTTTTCTACAAGCTGGAGAGAGTTAATCATGAGATATATTTGCTATCTGGAGTTTTCCTTTGTCATCAATGGACTTGCTAAAGGTCGTCTCATCTCTCGGAGAGGTTTAAGACAGGGATGTCCTCTATCTCCCTATCTTTTTCCTTCTCTGTGCAGAGGGGTTATCTGCCTTTTTGAGGATTACGGGGTTCTCTTGTTCAAGGGATCCTAGGATCAATCATCTTTTCTTTGCAGATGATAGCTTTATTTTCTGTAAAGCTCAAGTCTCTGAATGCCAGGCAGTTCTAGAAGTTCTGGGATTGTATGAAAGAGCATCTGGGTAGTGTATAAATCTGGGTAAATCTTCGGTCACATTCAATCTAAATAGTGCCACTGAAGATAGAATTCTAATTCAAAATACTCTCGGGTTAGCTTATTGTACCTCCCATGCAAAGTATTTGGGACTCCCATCTATTATTGGGAGGAAGAAGAAGCAGACCCTCAGTGATATAAAGGATAGAGTTTGGTATAAACTTCAGTTGTGGAAGAGTAAGTTGCTATCTTTGGGTGGTAAAAAGGTCTTTATCAAAGCCGTAGCAATGGCAATTCCCACGTATACTATGGAAGCTTTCCGTATCCTGAGGTCACTCTGCTTGGAGCTACAGGGCATGGTCACTAAATTTTGGTGGAGAGGTAGTGTTAACACAAAAAAGTTGCATTGGAAAAAATAGGACCTGCTCTGTCTCCCAAAACATCGTGGGGGTTTAGGCTTTAAAGATCTGGAGGCTTTTAACAAAGCTCTCCTTGCTAAGCAAAGCTAGCATATGATTCATACTAGCAGAGGTAACTCAAGGGTCAAGACCCTTTTATATCTGGCAGAGTATCTTTTGGGGAAGAGATCTTTTGAACCTGGGAGTTAGGTGGCGAGTTGGTAATGGCAAGGACATAAGAATTTTTCAGGACCTGTGGCTTCCTAGGTTGTCAACATTTAAACCAGTCACTCCATCCTCTAGTTTATCTTAGAATTGGCACGTTGCAGATTTTCTTCCGGAAAGTCCCAGAAGAATGTGCAATTCATTCATCAATTCTTTTGGGAGGTTGACTGCAGTTTAATTCTCAATCTCTCCTTGAGCTTTTGAGAAGTTGTTGACTCTTTATGCTGGTACTTTGATAAGCACAGCTATTTCACGGTTCGTTCTGGCTACAGAGCGGCTATGAATCACTTACAGGATACAACTAACTCGGTTAGTGCAAGGTGGAAGGGCCTCTAGAATCTCAATACCCTCTCGAAAATCAAAATATTTCTCTAGAGAGTTTTCGATGCCATTATACCAAATGCTGCGACTCTGCACCGCAGAGGAATCCCGGGTTCACTGACATGTTTTAGGTGCGGCGCGATAGAAGAGTCAATCATACATGCTCTATTCCAGTGCCCGTTCTCTGCCAGCTGTTAGGATCAGAGTCTATAGCCTCATCTACTAGTAAAATGAAAAATTTCCCATGATGAAGAGATATTGCTCCACCCATTTTCCGAGCTGTCCCGAGAAGAGCTAGAGGCTTTTGTTGTTACGTTGTGGAACCTTTGGAAGGAACGAAACAATGTGAAACATAGATCTTGGGGTCATCCACCAAATGAAGTTCGGGAATCAGCTGTTCGTCTTCTGCATGAGTTCCAACATGCTCGGTCGAAAGTTGACTATGTCCTACCGTGAAAAAATTGTCCAGTTCGTGAAAAATGGAAATGCCTTCCTGCCGGTCAGTTTAAGTTAAGTATTGAAACTGCTATCGATCCTAGATTTAATAGTATCGACATTGGTAGAGTGCTCAAAGATAATAGTGGCAACGTCATACATGCTCTATCTAAATGTCTATGCCTCATCCCAAGTCCTTACATTGCTGAATTATTGGCTATGAAGGAGCTTTTATCCTGCTGTAAAGACTGGTGTTATGTGGCCCATACACTTGAAAGTGATTGCTTATATGCTGTAATGGTTGTCAATACTAAATTTGGTCTTTTGACCAAAGACATTTTGATGGGAGATATCCAATCTTTGTTTTTGGATTGTCAAGTGGGCTCTCGCTCCTTTGTAGCCCGAGAGAGCAACACTGTGGCCGACACTTTGGCAAAGTTGTGTTTTAAAGATGACTTTTTGTTTTTTGGGTTTGATGATATACTGAGATGTATTACCCACTGCGTGACTTCTGATCTTGGTTGAATGAAATTTTGGTTTCACGGGAAAAAAGTAGTCATCTTGATCGGTATAATATTTATTAAAATTGCATCACAATGGGAGACATCTGGCTTTCATAGGGGCAGGAATAAGTGGCCTTCTAGCTTGCAAACATGCTGAGAAAGGTTTTTAAATGGTTGTGTTTGAAGAGGAAGAAGGCCTAGGAGGCCTTTGGTATCACACTATATAATCTACTGAAACCCAAAACGCCAAAGAGGCTTATCATTTACTAGCAAACAAGTAATATTGGTGTTTGTTCAATCTTATGCTCAAGACTTTGGTCTTATTCCTAGCAGGGCTGGCTCAACTAATTTTAGGGCCTAAGATAAAAATTTAAAAAGAAAAAAAGTTTAAAGTGAAAAATCTTTTTTGAACAAAATTATTTTAAATTCTTTAAGATAATTTTTTTTTTTGGTATATTGGTTGGGTAATAAATATGTAAACTATGTCTGTATTTGATTTGATAAAGGCTATAAAAACCTAATTTGTTAAAAGGCAAAAGACTAATTTAAGGGTAATGGCATTTTGGTAAATTTAATTTTTTGGAATATTTAATTAAATATTTGGATTATTAAATTAAAACATACAACTTTAGAAATTTGCATTTAAACTCTTGGAGAAGTTCTTCTCACAAGCAAGGGCCCGCTGCTTGTACATTGTACCTCTCTGCCATTGACGTGTCACCTTGTGAGGACCACCAACCTCAGACGATCAAACACCACTAGGTCCCGTCATGAAACGTTGCCGAACGCCGCCACCAGGAGCTGTCGAAAGTCATGCCTACAACTCGAATTTCCTGCTGCTCGGATTTTTGGCCGCTAGAGCTCCGTTGGACATCGTCTCGCCACACCACCAGTATGGTTAGCTTCATCTCATCATTACCATCATTTCCTAACCAGTCTTTACCATTATCTCGCCGTCAGTAAGAATTTAACCATTTTGGCTATTTTTCCAATATTTCTTAAAAGTGATATTTCTGTAATTATTTTATCCGAGCTAATTATATGAGGTGAAATAGGGGTTAAAATCATGGATAATTACAGTTAGTAGACGTTAAAACGATATCCAGAAATGCGTTAATTTTTGAATCGAAAAAGTGGACATTTTTCTAAATATTTCAAAAAAGTGATATTTTTGTAACTTTCAGACTTTAAAGCCCATTTAAGGCTTGTGATCTTGAAACTGAGTTTTGACTTCAAATTTGTACTCAATTAGGTCGAGAGACAAGTTTTGATATAAAATATCGACATCTTTTGAAGTAGCACGAAAATCGAGGCACGTGGCTTGTGAATAGTTTTATTTTGCATACCACGGACTAGGTCTCGTTCAGGCCCCACTTTTGATAAATTATATGTCTAATTTAGTATTTTTAGGTGCTCTAAATTCAGTGTTGATCTCCGTTTCTCAATCTAAGACTCCGTTGGAAAAGTCATTTTTTTTCTAGTGAGCTTACCAAGATCTCGAAACGATTGTTCGAACACCTAAGGGACCAACGGGAATTTCTTCGAGTGTCATTAGCTTGGTATTACTACCATATCGAGGTAAGGGTTTGATTACTTGATTTTATATCTGTTTTGACTTATAATTATATTATAATTGATTTATAAAAAAATCGTAATTTTACGATGATTTGATAAATTGGGAAAGTACATTGGATTATATTAGAATTTGACTATGTAGAATTTTATACTTTTTTTAAAAATTGTAATTATGAGCTAAAATAGCGGTGTGTTGCCTATGTTACAGTAAATCCCAGAATAATACGAAGTTGGATTTTAAAACATGATTTGAATCTCGGATGCATGGTTACTATAAAATTGTTGTACATACCATACGATCATATACTTAAGTTCCATTATTACATTGCAATAGTTTAGATCGCTTGTGAGTTGTTGTAGTGCTAGGTGAGAGACGTAAGCCCTTGTATAGGTTTTTGATGATATGCTTTCGAGTAGTATCAGGATCCTGAGTACCTCTGTTAAAGAGGTATTATAGGGCCGTATTGGGAGGATAAGAGTTCACTCTTATATCTTGTTGATATATGATATGCATAATTATGTAGAATTGGTTTTGATTTTGAATATATGAATATTCTTGATGATTGATATTTATAAACTTGATTTATAAATGGATTTGAATGGTAATAACGATGTAAGTTTGAGAAATTGTATCCATTTAGAAAGGTAATTGAATTTCTACTGAGTATGTAAATGCCCACCTTTTATTTTTCCCCTCTTAGGTAGTGCTCAGTGTGATCTTGGGAGCTCAGGAGTAGAATAGTGAGAAGTTTATTTCCATGTCGGATAATTGATAACTATACAAAATAACTATCTTTATTGGACTTGACTTGTAATAATACTTAAAGGCTTGTATCCTGAACTCAGTTTGTATAACTTTTATGCCTAAATTGTGGGATTATTTGATTATGATACTTTGGATTTATTTTATAAATTTTATAATCAATCTACATCTAATGATGGTCGCAAAACTTTGAGAATTTTACTTTTAAAACTATTTATTTTTATAAATTTTTTAGAAATAACTATTGAATTTCTATTTGTGAAATTTTCTTTCTATAACTGGCATGGGGTTTGGGTCGTGACAATGACCATTTTGAAAGAAAATTAACTTCACAACTAAAAGAGTGGACAAAAATTAATAATTAAAAGTTTTGGAAAGAAAACAAGCTTTATAACCAAATAGAATGAAATAAAAACAAAAATTTTTTTAGAAAGAAAGTAAGATTCCTTCCAATTTCTTGTGTTGTAAATAAGAAACTCATGAATTTTAAAAAAATACATTGATTTATTGAATCGAAATTAAGATTTTAGTAGTCTATTAAAATTACTATAGATTACTTATATATTTTAGGCCGAGCATAGATATTAAAGCTTTTAGGGGCCTTAGCTCTAGGTGGGGCCTAAAGTGATTGCCTTACCCTCGAGCCACCCCTAATTCCTCGTACGAAGTTCAACTCCAAAGTCTTGAATTATGTTAAAGAGTCCTCGGGTGCAAATGAAAACCCATTTGACTCTAAGGGGAAATGGCATGTTGGGGTAGAAGATACCAAGAGACTAGCTAATTATTTGACTCTAAGAGGAAATAGCGTATTGTGATGGAAATGGCACATTGTTGTGGAAGGATTTGGTAGACCCCTTGGTGGGCTGGACTGAAGGAAAGGACTGGTTTGGTTTAGAAAAAATGGCTGGACTATGCAGTGAATGGATAAATTAAGACCGGATAATTTGCAGTAAAAATCCTCAACTTTTAGCGTCTTGGCATTTTTTATCCCTAAAGTCTATTTTTGGCATTTAGATGTCTAACATTGTAATTCATTGACTTTTGTTTATCTCTACAGTCTTTCCATCTATAGGGTCCATTTAGCGCTAGGTGTAGCTCATGTAGGGGTCATTTTTAATAGGTATTGAAGGTTAAAAAAAAAATAGAGGTTGGAGAACTAAAAGTCTGATCTTATATCATGTAGGGGTCATTTTTAATAGGTATTGAAGGTTAAAAAAAAAAATAGAGGTTGGAGAACTAAAACTCTGATCTTAAATATATATAGAGGGGAGGGACTGATCATTCAAAGTAAATATAGTTGTTAATCTAACTAGTTTCAATTGGGAGCTTGGTAAAAGAGTTGTCTCCCTTACCCAGTGGATTATAGTTATTAGGAATTTGACAACCCAGATTCACTATACTTAGGATGCTACTTCAAAGAAATATCAATATAAATAGAGAAATAAATACAAGAATCAACAAGACATACGAAATTTACGTGAGTTAACCAACTTAATTACGTCTATGAAACTACTGCAAATCTTTCACTATAGGGAGAAAGTTTCTTATAAGTATTTACAAATACTCACTCACAACTCTAATCTCATATACACCCAAATACTATCCTATAAATATTCTCTCACTCACACCTTTCTGATCTCTTTGAACATTTATTCCTCTTATACAAGAAAACAAGAGAATTTTCACCTCCCTAATCTTTGAAAGAAAAGACACACAAAGAGAACATAATAGGAAATTTATCTAGAGGATGGAAATACTTGACATGCTACTATGTATTATAGGATAAAGAGAATGAAGAAATGAGACATCTATTTATAGGCTTAGACTCACCAACCTCTCCACCAAATTCTCACATTATTACGATGTATAATACGCCTCTTGTACATGGGAAATACGTATTTTATACTAGCTATACCTTATATACCTTGTTGACATAAATATGAAGATTTCTTTCATTTTCTCACACAAATTGTACACGGTTTGTATGCAGTTTATACACTATCTCTATCTATTCACATGTATATGTTCACATTTGTATACATATGTTGACGGAGGTTTTGTCAACAATAAATTTAGGAAAATTACAAGATGTGATTTGTGTGTGAAAATGGTTAATTAACTAAAGCAAACAAAGAGATAAGAATTTTATAGTGGTTCAGCCCCAAAAAAGATGAGCCTACGTCTACTGTTTTTTACTATTTTCTGGAGAATTACAAGAGCTCAAAATTACAATGTGTTGTCTGGAAAGAAGAAGCAAGAGTTTAAAAGGTTCTCCAAAGATTTCCAAGATCAAAAAAGGATCCCCCATCGAAACATTGAACTCCCTTTATATAGGTGAGGATAGCTCAATCTTTCCTAATTGTGAGAATAGGTAACTGTATATTCGGGCAATACAATTTGAGTAACAATATAATTGGGTAATCACTTAAATGAGATGACTGATCGATCTTTAAAGAGAAACTTTTGTTTCCCTTTCTTTGTAGGTTACCCGTTTGACGAAGCTTAGTCTAGTTTCCTTTTCATTCTGGTCGCACTTAACTCGTTCGGAGGAGGTCGCACTAACTTATGCAGTGGAGGTCATACACAACTCTTTCGGAAGAGGTCGCACTAACTTATGCGGTGGAGGTCGTACGTAACTCTTTTGGAAGAGGTCGCACTTAATCTTACTCATGCAACCTGATACTCACTTGGTCAACTTTTTCCTTTATAGTATTGACCAATATATAGGATTTTAGACTACACAATAATTGCCCCCTAGCTCCATTAGTTCTTTAGGACAAAATGGAGCTTCCTTCTACTACAAGTGCGAGCTTAAAAAATGCAACGTCATGACCTAGACTTGAGATCCTTGAAGAGTTAAAGAGTCGCCAGATCTTAAATCTCACCTTTTAAAGATCACGCGTACTTTTTTCTGACAGATGAAACCACGTGTCACCTTTTCTAAGAAGAATAGCAAAACTCGAGGAGACTTTTCCCATCTTTTTCCTTTTTAAATAGTCATAATGATAGCGATGATGCCAGTTGTCGTCTTAAATCGAATCGTTTCAAATTTTGAAAAGATACCGATTTAATTTCGGAAAAATCAAATCCTGCGTGAACTTCGGCCTTTGGATCTGAAAATTAAATACCTTGATCTACAGATGTGATTTGACGACGCTCGAGGCATATATATATCGAAAACTAATCCGCCTCCTCTTCAAAAAAACCTATCGTCTACTATTTCTCTTGAAACCGGAAGTATTTACAGAGCAATCCTTTCGGCGTCGTTCTGTTTCTCAGCTCGCATAACTTTGTCATCTTTTCCGACAAAGTTATCATCACAATCCTTCAAACGTCATCTTGGTCCCTCCGTCTTCGAAGAAAAGTTAGTATATATCCTCTCTCTTGTTCTTCGATTTTTCCAGAACTCTTATTTACAGATCCTAGAGTAGAAAATAGGAACAAACCATAGAACCTAAATACCGTAGAGCCTAAATATTCTGAACATAAACCCATCCCGTATTTGGATGGACTGTAAAATGGAAATTTTTAGATCCCCTTCGTTGGTTTATAGATTCTTCTTTTAGATGACTGACAGAGANATGCTCGCATAGGACTAAATCCATCCATATTTCTTTTCAGATGTCTAGTAGTGAGGATTTTAGGGAAGGGAATGCATTCTCAGGAGAATCTTCCAATACCAGTGTTAGCTCCATAAACCTTGAAGATTATCTTGAGCCAGAACCCGAAGTTGAGATAACCAGGGTCAGGCAAAGTAGTCCTCGCATAGGCAACTTTCCTCAAGACCAATGGCCCCGGCATATTAGAGATGCCCCTGCGTTCACAACGGGTTACCAATATGTAGAGGGAGACTGGTCATGTACTAATATAAGGATGAGATACACCATGAACATGCTCACCAAGATCTTGCATAACTACAAAATCGCCATCCCCCTTCGCCTTCCTATAGAGTTCAATCGACCACATACACCATCTCGTAGAATTGCTTCATTCTCTGAAGCAGTTCTCAAATGCGGGGTCCACCTTTCACTTCATCCTTACATAAATTCTATCGTCGACTATTACGAAGTCTTTCCTTTTAAACTAACTCTAAACACTTATAGATACATAATAGGTCTGTACATACTATATCATAAACTAAGCTTAGAAACCCCTACTCCTGAAGAGTTCGCTTGGTTTTATCAAGTGAAATCAATTCCGTCAGACTTCGGCTTCTTTTATGCGAGCAAGTGGTCGAACCAAGCAATAAAAACTATCTACGGGATTCGCAACAACATGGAAAAATGGAAAAATCCATTTTTCCACTTTGATTATGCGGATAACGTCTTCTTTCAGAATCCTGGTAGGTAGCTTTCAATTTATTGTCTTTTCTGTATAATCATATTTATTCTGATCGCACTCGTATATCATTGCAGACAACAGGGAACGGCCCAGACTTTCCAGAGAACAGTTCGTAAGGGTATACAGAATCAACGACCTTCCGATTGAGGAATTCAATTGGAAGAAGCTTAGGACTTCCAAGGACTTGGTCGCTTGCGGTTTGCTTCCAAAGGGAGCTACGTTTCCTGATCCTACTGTCCGTTCAACCAGAACCTCGAGCTCGAAGAAAAAGAAGTCGAGGAAGCAGACGGAAAAGAGTGCCTCGTCTTCCAAACCTAGGAAACAAAAAGCACCTGCTACCCCTACAACTTCGGAACCATCATCTCCAGAAACAGCATCACCACCAGCTTCTCAACAGCAAAAGGGTAATTATATATATATATATATATATATATATATATATATTTTCATCATTATCATATTATGTCACCTTGCTTGCTGACATATCTGTACAGAAATAGTTATTTGTAGCGGACTACGAGCACCACCTTCCACTCTAGGGTCCATAGCAAAGTCCAAGATGCCAGAGAGCACACCTCCATCGACATCAAAAGGGAAAGATAAGGTCGACACTTCTGAGAAACGAAAAGTCACCTTCGAGGATATCCCGACAAGCTCGCCTCCTCCACAGCCTCAAACTATGAGCCATCCCGAACCATCCAAGGAGACTGCCACTTCTTCAGGACCAAACCAGGTTGATAAGGATGAGGAGCTCTTCGCACTCCTTAATCAATTACCAGAGAAGGCTGGTATGAGCGCAGCCTTCATTGATCGCTTCACTTCCGAAGAGGGCTGGGAGAGGATGAAGCAACGATCTACCAAGTTTGCCTTTGGTTCTGCGATGAGGATATTGGCAAATGTAAGCATCTTCCTTTTTCTCTTTTCAATGCATTTTTCTGGTATTGATGTGTTATTTTTTCAGACTGCTGTAGCTACTGTCTTGATGCATGACCCAGTCCTCGAGTATTTGGAGAATGTCAAAAAAGTCGGCGAGATAACTCAAGCATTCGAGGACTCAGAGAAGGCTCGCGAGGAGGAGAAAAAAGCCTTCGATTTAGAGAGGCAGCAACTGCTCGAAGGTCTGGCCAAAGAGAAGTTCGAAAAGGAGAAGCTCGAGGAAAAAAATTAAGGAGCTTGAAAAGACTATCTCCGAGCATCCGTATCACATGAAGGAGGCGACAACAGAGGCGGCTCACAAGGCTGTTGAAGAGTTCAAGGCTACTGAAGTCAAGGAGCTCGAAGACAAAGCCAGTGACATCGCCTCATCGACCATCATATACAACATCTTCTACGAGCATTCGGAGTTCGACTTTTCCATCCTCGGCGAAGACGTGGTCGAGCTTGTCCATAGTTGGAGGGAAGATGAAGCTACCAAGACTAGAGATGGTGGAGCGAGCACGTCTACACAATAATAATGTTTTATTATTATTTTTTTTTACTTCAGAACAATATGGGCTTGGTCCCCTCTTATTTGTATTTCTTTGCTTGCATATAGGTACTAGCTTTTATCAATGAATGAATGCTTTCCTTATTAGAAATTTATTCTCATTAAACAAAACGCACAGTCGTAATATAGAAGATAATTAATTTAACTAAGTAGTCAATCACTAAGTGACTGATCGATACGCTATTGCGATTTGAATCCAACACACTTAAAATGATTGTGTTAGGATGGGTTAGGTCACTTAAGAAAACAGTAAGAATGAGTGATGCAAACTCAATACTGTTTTTCAAAATTTCCATGGCAAAATATAAATATAGCAATATATCACATCGAACAATGAACGTTTTGCTTAGTTACTTTGTTGGTCGAGGAGGGAAATTGCGTAATACGATATGCTAAGGCATGAAGCGAGGAGAAAATCCTAAGATTTTAAGGAATTTTAGATATTTCGACGATCTAAAATTCTGACCCCTCAAAATGGACGTTTTGCATAGTCCCTTAGGAAGCAAGTAGGAGATAATATTCTGATCCCACTGCCCCCCAAGTCTTATGGTGTTCGAAGACTGCCATAAAACTATAAAAAGTACCAAATCGAATGATCGATGAGGAGACACCCTTATTGATGATGACAAATGATGATCAACGAATGACGATTAACGAATGACGATTAACGAATGACGAACAACGAATGACGAATAAGTAGATATCTTATTGATGAATGATGAAATCATGAAGATATACATGAAAATTTACTGATAATAGCGACAAAATTGTTCTGCATTCCAGGCATGCTCGATCTTTTGTCCGCCAGTGCGAGCTAACTTATATGTCCCAGGTCGAATAATGGCATCAATAACATACGGTCCTTCCCAAGAGGGTCCACATACTCCAACACCGTGCTCTTTATTATTAGGTAGGACTTGCGGAAGAACAAGGTCACCAACTTCAAATCCTCTTCATCTGACTTTAGAGTTATAATATCGAGCAGTGCACTGTTGATATGATGCGATTCGAAGTTGAGACTACTCGCGCTTTTCTTCTAAAAGATCGAGCTCAATCCTCATTAGTGTTTTGTTGCGATCTTACTCATAGGTTGATCGTTGTAGAGAGCTCGCACCAATTTCAACTAGAACCATTGCTTCATATCCATAAGCTAAAAAGAATGGACTCTCTCTCCAGTAGTTGTTCGTTGAGTGGTGCGATAAGCCCATAACACTTCAGGGAGTATCTCTGGCCAAGCTCCTTTATGCTCTTCCAACTTTGTCTTTATATTGTGTTTAAGTATTTTATTTATCGCTTCGACCTGTCCATTGGCTTGTAGATGAACAACAGCGGAGAAATTCTTCTTGATGCCTAAGTTGTTGCAGAAGTTACGAAACTCATCACATTCAAATTGTTTCCAATTATCAAAAATTATGGTATGCGGTATACCATAACGGCAGATTATAGATTTATAAACAAAATCTATCATCTTTTTTGCGAAAATGGTACTCAAAGCTTCAGCTTCTATCTACTTGGTGAAATAATCGACTGCGACCACTGCATACTTCAACCCACCTCGCGCCAATAGAAGTATTTCGATAATATCAATTCCCCATACTGTAAATGGCCATGGACTGGTCATTGGAGTGAGAGGAACGAATGGCATTCTAGGAACAGTTGCAAATCGTTGGCATTTGTTACACCTCCTTGTAAATTCCAACGTATCCTTCTTCATGGTCGGCTAAAAATGCCCTTGTCTTAGAATCTTATTCGAAAGTGCCTGCCCCCCGGAATGATTTCCACATATTCCTTCGTGAATTTCTCTCATAATTTCGTCCTCTTTTTCTTCATCGACACATAACAATAGCGGCGCACTAAAACTCCTTCGATAAAGCTTCTCGTCATAGATAACATAGCGAGCTACTTTCATTCGAAGTCGCTTTGCGTCATCTTTGTTTTCGGGGAGATCGCCATTTTGTATATACTTCATTATAGGATCTACCCACGATGATCTTTTATCAACCGTCATAGCTATTTGAGGCTCTGCTTCGATACTAGGTTTTGTAAGAAACTCGACAGGGACCACCTTCAGTAATTCGGCATCTTTTGTTGAGGCGAGTTTAGCTAGGGCATCTGCCCGAGTATTCTTAATGCGAGGAAGAAGTTGAATATTATAGGCAGTGAATATCGAGAATAATCTTTGTACCTCCTTCAAATAAGCCATCATTCTCTTTCCCCTTGCTTGATATTCGCCATTTACTTGACAAACGACCAGCTGGGAATCACTATATACCTCAATTACTTCGACCTTCATTTCTTGTCCGAACTTTAGTCTGGCTATCAGTGCTTCATATTCTGCCTCATTATTTGATGCTGGAAATTTGAAGTGAAGTGTACAATGAATATTATGCCCTTCAGGGCTGATTAGTACTAATCCTGCACCAGCTCTATTCTCGTTCGATGATCCATCGACATAAAGCTTCCACAATCTGGATAAATCTATAGCAGGCTTTTCGATTATTTCTGTGGGAAAATCAACATCATATGTGAATTCCGCAATGAAATCTGCGAGGGCTTACCCTTTGATCGTCGTGTGAGGTTGAAAATCGATGTCGAACTGACTCAACTCAACTGCCCACTTAAGTTGTCGTCTGGAAGCTTTGGGTTTTTGCAGAACCTGCTTTAATGGAAAGTTCGTGAAAACTTTGATGGTGTGCGCATGAAAATAAGGTTGAAGTTTCCTGGATGCGACAATGAGTGCTAATGCCAATTTCTACATCTCTGGATATCTTGTTTCGGCATCAAGTAATCTTTTACTTACGTAGTACACTGGTCGCTGTATCTTTTCATATTCTCGAATTAATGCAACGCTTGTCGCATATTTAGAAACAGCGAGGTATAAATATAATTCTTCTCCCGGATTTGGCTTCGATAGGAGTGGAGAAGAACCCAAGTGTATTTTTAATTCTTGGAACGCCTGCTTGCATTCTCCCATCCACTCGAACCTCTTCGATCCTTTCAATACTTCAAAGAATGGTTGGCACTTATGCGTCGACTTGGATACAAATTGACTCAATGCGGCCACTTCTCTGCCATGCTCTGCACATCTTTGGGTTTGCGAGTAGATTGCATATCAATCAGTGCTTGTATCTTCTATGGGTTAGCTTCAATGCCTCGCTGATGGACTATATAACCCAGAAACTTTCCAGATCCTACCCCGAATGCACACTTCTGAGGATTCAGCTTCATTTGATACTTTCAGAGAATTTTGAACATCTCATCAAGATGTTTGATGTGATCTTCGGCTTTCTTTGACTTCACCAGCTTATCATCAACATAAACCTCCATTGTCTTACCAATTTGTTTTACAAACATCATGTTAACAAGACGCTGGTAGGTTGCTCCTGCATTGATGAGTCCGAAGGGCATCTTTTTGTAACAGTATAATCCTTGATTAGTGATGAATAAGATATGCTCCTTATCTAGTTCGTACATGGTGATTTGATTGTATCTAGAATATGCGTCCATAAAACTTAAGAGTTTATGCCCCGACGTCGCATCTACAAGCTGGTCGATTCTTGGAAGGGGAAAGCTATCTTTCGGGCATGCTTTGTTGAGATCTGTGAAATTGATGCACATTCTCCACTTCTCGTTGAGTTTCTATATCAAAACCGGGTTTGCAAGCCAGCTCGGATAAAAATATTCCCTGATAAATCCAATTTCGAGCAACTTTTCTACCTCTTCTTTCAGCGCGACGTAGCGTTCTGGATTCATAACTCTTCTTTTCTACCATACAGGCTTCTTTGTTGGATCTTTGTTAAGACGGTGGCATATGATATTCGGATCGATCTCGACTATATCTGAATATTGTCATGCGAAGACATCCAAGTTAGATTCCAGAAAAGTGACCAATGAAGCTCGCATAGGCTCTTAAATCCTCGCTCCAATCCTTAAAATCTTGGAGGACCTCTCAAATAGCAAATCTTCCAAGTCTTCAATGGGTCCAGTTTTGACCTCTCCATCAATTTCTCGAGGGTCGAGGTCTTCGCTTGTCGTTTCGATTGACGTTTCGCCTGACGCTTTGACTGACGTTTCGACTGACGCTTCGACTGAAGTTTCGCATGACGCTTCTCTTTGGACCATCATTGTGTGAGGTGTTGCATCCTTTGCTGCGAGCTTTAAGGAGTTATTATAACAAGTTCTCGCATCATATTGGTTGCCACTCACCTCGCCTACTCCTTGTTGAGTCGGGAATTTCATAGCGAGATGATAGATCGATGTTACTGCTCGAAATTCCCTCAGTGTTTGTCTTCCCAGTGCAGCATTGAATGCAGAGGGGCAATCTATAACCAAGAACTGGGTCATTACCGTTGAAACCCTAGGGTAGATTCCAACGTTGACCATTAACTCAATCATGCCCATAGGCATTATGCTATTACCAGTGAATCCGTAGAGTAGAGTGAGGGCGGGCTTTAGGTCACTTTCATTCAACCCCATCTTTTTAAAGGCGTCGTAATACAAGATATCAACAGTGCTTCCATTATCGACCAATACTCGCTATAATTGCGTGCTTCCATAATTGAACTTTATGACCAATGCATCATTATGTGGATAATAGACTTCCTTCACGTCTTGTTCCGTGAAGGTAATATCCATATCCGGTACTCGCTGAAGCTTTCGTGGTCGTTGTTCGAGGTGCATGACGTTGGTCAATGGCTGCTATCGAGCTTCTCGTGTATACCTATCCTGCACTCTTTTGAAATCTCCCCCAACGTGCAGTCCTCCGAAAATAGTTCGCACCTCGCGCTGAATTCTGGAGGTCGCTGTCGATTTTCTTCTCACCTTTCATTATTCTGTTTAGAGTACTGCCGCAACCGCCTTTCTTTAATCAATCTTTCGTTCTCATCTTTCAGGGCAAAGTAGTTATTGGTATCGTGTCCAATATTATTGTGATATCAACAAAACTTGTTGGGATCGCGCCTCGCTCTATCTCATTTCATTGGTTCCGGTTTATGATACCGCTTCTGTTAGTTTGTGACCGCATAGATATGATCTATGGGTACGTTCAATTCAGTATAATTATTGAACCTCATGGGAGCTCTTGGAATCTCCTGTTTTTTCTGTTTGGGCTGCTTCTTAGTCGATTGTTCATTACTCCTTTTGTTCGACTTCTTATTATTGTTGTTGTTGTTTGTTGTCGCATCTTTGGCATCATCCTTTCCTCCTCCCTTTATCGTCTTAAGTTTTTCGCGTGAAGATTCCACCTTTAGGTGCCGACCAACTCTTCGATAGAAGTCTTCAAGGGTTCTGCATTCTCGCTCTAGTAACTCTTCCCAGAGTTTAATTTCTGGTCGTACCCCAGCTATCATTAGAGTTAAAACTCCTCCCTCAGGTGAGTTATTGACCTTTGCCAACTCTGAGATAAAATGATTCAGGTAAGATCGTAGAGTTTCCTCCGGGCCTTGCCGAATAGCAGATAGACTTACCAGTGGAACAGTGAAATTCTTTGCGGCCTGGAATTGCCTCAAGAATACAGTCTAAAACTATTGGCAAGATGAGATTGAACCAGACTTGAGTCCTCAGAATCACTTCTTCGCCACTCCTGTGAGAGTTACAGCAAAACATCTACAATGTGCGAGATCATCAACACGATGAAGTTCCATCAGATCGCTGAAGTGATCCATATGGTCCTGCGGATCAGTTTTCCTATTAAAAGTGTTTATGGTGGGAAGTTTAAATCCAGCAAGTAAGGCGACAGCTCGAATCTCCTCGCTAAATGGCGATTGACGATATCCATCAGCGAGCTCATCGTCCCAACCAGCAAGTGCATCTAAAGCAATCCTCAGATTATGAATATTGACATTCAGAGGGAGAACATTCTCTCTTACTGGTGGTAGGAGTGACCTTTGATCGTTGTCACGATATAAGGCGGGTTGGTTTGGTAGGGTGTGCTGCGACCTTAGGGATTCCGATAAAACAGTGCGATGAGACCGGCTTTGGTCGTTGTGATGAAATGTGGAGCACTCCTGACAAGGTCGCTGATCCAGATGTTGTCTCAGGTCTGTAGGATTCTGTCAGATTCCCTACTGATCCTTTCAAAGACACTCCTCGATTGACGTTTTTGCTCGTGTTCAAGATAATCATGATTGATGGTTGCTCTCCGGGAAGGTTGTCTACGATCAGGATCAGTGCTCGAATTTTCAGTACCAGATACCAGAGGCAAGTCTGTGACCTTACCTTTTCCCTTAGAGATGCAATCTCCTCGACGCTCCTGCCGGGCTTTAGGTTGGTCGCGGTTCTCTGTCTCCAAAATCTGAATTCTTCTCTCAGGTTGTTGAGCAGGACGTTCTCTGCGACATTCGTGCTGTGGTGGAGTTAGCATCTGTCCCTCAGCAAGTCGTCGTAGAGAGTCATTAATCTGACTTGTAATTTGCTAGAGGTTCACCAGTGCTTCCTCCATGCGATCCTATCTCTGGACAATATTTTCTGGTGCGGTCACGACAGGCTAATCCTGAGCAGGATCTGCCTGTACAGCATCACTACTTTGGGGATGATTTTGGCTAGTTCCGGTGTTTCTGATAGTGTTTCTGGTGTTTGCCATTGTTGAAAGAAGCAGAATGGACAAAATTTCTGTCGGGATAGCCCTCCTTCTAGCGCCAATTGTTGACGGAGGTTTTGTCAATAATAAATTTAGGAAAATTGTAAGATATGGCTTGTGTGTAAAAATGGTTAATTAACTAAAACAAATAAAGAAACAAGAATTTTATAGTGGTTCAGCTCCCAAAAAGATGAGCCTATGTCTAATATTTTTTACTATTTTCTGGAGAATTACAAGAGCTCAAAATTACAATGTGTTGTCTGAAAAGAAGAAGCAAGAGTTTAAAAGGTTCTCCAAAGATTCCCAAGATCAAAAAATGATCTCTCATCAAAATATTGAACTCCCTTTATATAGGTGAGGATAGCTCAATGTTTCCCAATTGTGAGAATGGGTAACCTATATTCTGATAATACAATTTGAGTAACAATATAACTGGGTAATCACTTAAATGAGATGACTAGTCGATCTTTAAAGAGAAACTTTTGTTTCCCTTTCTTTGTAAGTTACCCGTTTGACGAAGCTTAGTTTAGTTTCCTTTTCATTCTGGTCGTACTTAACTCGTTCGGAAGAGGTCGTACTAAACTCGTTCGGAGGAGGTCGCACTAACTTATGCGGTGGAGGTCGCACATAACTCTTTTGGAAGAGGTCGCACTAACTTATGCGGTGGAGGTCGCACGTAACTCTTTTGGAAGAAGTCGCACTTAATCTTACTCATGCGACCTGATACTCATTTGATCAATTTTTCTCTTCATAGTATTGACCAACATATAGAATTTTAGACCGCACAACAATATACATCAACAATAGTCGCCTATATCTTAGTTTGTAAATGAGATTTTTCTTTTTGTTTTTATATATTTCTTCAGTTGCAGAACTTAAATGGAGCAGAGAATAATTTTTATTTTCTTGAACTTCCAATTTTTATTTGAGGAGGAATTTTAAAGTAAATGGCCTGGTCGTCGAATATGTTTTGGTATGCTTCACCTCTCGAGTTCTCTGCTCCTAAAATTGATCCTTTTTGTCCTAGGAAAAGCACGACATTAATCCTAGTGTTGCTGAGTTTTTCTACTTCAACGGCCATTTGTGCTATAAACTATCTAATGTGGGTATGGAATTTACTGTCATTTCTTTTGGTTTTCTTATTGTATTAATGTCGTCGGTGTTTTTTCTTTTCTTTTTTTTCGCCTATAAATTGAATGTTGTTATAGAAAAAATGATTTGGATTTTATTTTTATTTTTTTCCAGTTTTATTATGAGGGAAAATATAAGTGATTTGGTAATTAGCTTCTATCAACGAACCTTAGCGGAATAATTTTGGAATAATTTTGCTACAGAGAGACGAGTGAAAAAATTTAAGTGGATGATCAATATTTTAAATTTGATTAAGTAGATATTTATTTTTTAAATTTTATTGCTAAATGTCTAATTATATATATTTTTACATTTGGTAGATTTACTTATCTACGAATTTCAGTTAATATACTGAAATGTACTGAGTATATAAATTTTTATGTTTGGTGTATAATATTTTACCTTGGTATATAAATATATATACCGGATATTTTATTATAATATTTGAAAAACAGACATTTACTTAAATATAGCCCATATTTTGATTTTTTTTCTATAAGACCAAGAGTAATAATTTTATTTTGTGCCTTTGACTATTCCTTTATTACTTTTTATTTTTATTTATTCTTTTAAGGAATGCCTTTGACAATTCTTAATGCATATTAAAAGAAAATAGAGGTTCTTACTTATCCTTATAGCGTTAAACACATTCAGAAACTAGTTTCTCCTTATTTCCCCCGTAGCATCAAATGAATTTAGGAATATTTTCATTTTGGAGAAGACGTCTTCACCTTTATGGGCTTGCTCGCTCCTCAGGCTATCACTTCTTTCTTTTTTTCTTAAGATACCTTTACAAGCTGACCCGTGTGAGTTGCATATGGTGTTTAATGGATTTTTCACAGAGGGACGAACGGGAGCCAAGGAAATACAAGTTTAGGGATTTAAATACTAAAAGATAAACATGAAGGACCTAAGTGCCAAAAACATTAAAAGTTTGAGATTTTTGCTGCAAATTACCCAACAATACCATTAGAAGAGATTGTTTTAACTCATGGTATACTTTTAAAATAATCCCTCTCACCCGCTTTTTAATTTCCCATAAAGGTTGGCCTCATGATTTCTTTTATACTCACTTTCCAATAACTGTGATTCTTAGACATTTTTTATCTATTATTTTATTATACAATTCAAATAATGTGCATCCTATTAATTTTCTTTACTATTATTTTATTTAGTCTCACGCTTTATCAACAAATAAGTCACGGTACTAATCCAATCCAATCTTAGACAAGAGTGAGGTCTAGTTTTATACTGCTAGAAATGTTCAAAATTTATACAATCTAATCTAATCTGCATTTTTATGGATTAGATATATTTTTTATTTTGAAAATAATCGATCCAATCTAATTCGTACTTAAATTATATATATATTTATATATATATAGGGTCATAATCTAGTAGATATTTTTTAATGCCTATATAAAGATGACAATTATACCTGCTAACCCGTTCACTTGCGAGTATTCAACCCTAATAGAACGAGTAATACTCGACAATTTAGATAAATAGAATGGGTATGGATACTAATTAAAAAACCCTATCCAAGTACTGGGTGGGTATGGGTATAAGGTACCCATCCCGCATACCCACCCAATTAATTATATATATAAAAATAAAAAAGTATGTATTAAGTATAGATATATATAATTTATGTAAAATATATACAAATAAATATGTATATACAAAAATTAGGTTGTATTATTGACATTTATTAACTTTAGTATATGATATTATCATTAATTTTTTTCCTCTTTATATTCATATTTCTTTTTATTTTTCAAATTATTCAAATAATATTTTTTTAATTTTTTACCAGGTATGGGTACTTGAGAATACTCGCCTATCTGTGCAGGTAATTCCTGAACTCTCCCCTCCCCTCCGCCAACTTAAACAAGTAAATGGGACGGGTATGAGTTTGATTTTTCCCTGCAGGTACAGGAGCGGAATAGCTATATCCGCCCTGAATCTGACCCATAGCCATCCCTATACCTATTTATATGTATTTTATAGCCGTTATATAATGATTTAACTGTTACCATAATTTGACTAATTAAAAAAAATAATAATAACAATAAATATATATTATTTAATACTTTTCTCTCTCTACATTTTACTGTGAAAAGACATACGTGATAAAGACAAACTAATACCTATAGATAGTTAAATGGAAAAAAAAAACTTATTAGATTAGTGCCTGTATATATAGATAGTTAAAAAAAATGCCTATTGGATTGATACCCTATATATTTATATATTATATATGTTTTATAATTCATATATATTGTAAAATTTACTATTAGTTGTAATTTAAGATGTAATTTTTTTAAATGAAAAAAAATGCTAAAATGATGAGTAGTAAGCCAAACTTGTTAAAAAAATAAAAGGCTTAGATTTGTGTAACCGATCTAAAGTAACTAATCATATTCGCACATTTACGAATTAGATTGGTTGAAAGGTTTTACGTGGGTTAGATTTGATATGATTTATGAAATTTATACTAGTGTGGATCGAATATAATTTCTTAAAAAAATGTGGATTAAATTAGATAAATAACTCTAAATCCTGCTTATCAAATATGCCTCCTAAATGTAAATTCCCTTTTTTAGAAATGTCAGATTAAAAAGACAATAGTATGGGAATTTATTTTTTTTTAAGGAGAAAGCCCCTTTGACTTGCATCCATTGACAATCTTTAAATAGTGTTAGTATAGGGAAAAAAGAGCCAAAAAAGTACTTATTTATTATTTAGAGATACTTGAATACAAAGTCAAAAGTGAATAAATAAAGTCATACTAACAACAAAAGACATGGAACTAATAGAAATAAAAAATTTCAATAACAATTTTTTCCCCAATTATTTATATTTATTTGTTTATTTCTAACGCTTGATATCTTTAACCTCGTGCAGTTTCACTTTTTCATTTTATTAACCAGTTTCAATAAAGACAAGTTTTTAGTATTCAAAACAAATCATATGAGAAGCACATTTCTATTAAATCAAAAAAAAAAAAAAATCAAATCATATGAGATGCACATTTCTATCAAATCATATGGAAATGCAGTAGGAAAAAATCATAATGGAAATACTTAGTTTCAAGTAATTTTTTGGCTAGATTTAAAAAGTATAATTCCTTCTAGAATTAAGCTATTCTTCTTAATATTAATGATGTAGCAATAGTTTATTAGTTGATATTGATTAATTTTGTTTTCCATTTTTCTGTTTTGTTGCTAAAGAAAATGGTTTTTTTAATTTTTATGAGTGAATAAGGAATTGGTTTTTCATTTTATGCAAAAGAAATTGCTTTTATAAGACTGAATAATGTTGCATGTCTCCCCACGTATACAACCCCTACCCCCAACACCCCCCCAAAAAATAAAGTAGGCGGAAAGCCGGCTTTTATTTGAAACTTGCAATCTATCCCAATCGTAACCGATAAATCTCAAGTTTTTTTTTTTTTTCTCAAATCATATATATCATATATATATATATAGATGAATACCTGGATTTGGTCGTAGATTTTATATATATAGATAGAATCATGGATTTGGACGTACATGAGACTATTAACGATGGTTTAGGGAGGGATGTGTGTGAGTTTGGTAGGAATTATGGGTTCAAGTCTAAACAACGTGTGTGCGATATTTTTAAAAGAAATTGTAATAAATAGTAATTATTAGTTAAGTTCTATTTTCATTTAAAAAAAAAAAAAGATCATTAACGATGCCAAGAACAAAAATGGGGGATTTGGACGTACATGAGACTATTAACGATGGCTTAGGGAGGGATGTGTGTGAGTTTGGTAGGAATTATGGGTTCAAGTCTAAACAATGTGTGTGCGATATTTTTAAAAGAAATTGTAATAAATAGTAATTATTAGTTAAGTTCTATTTTCATTTAAAAAAAAAAAAAAAAGATCATTAACGATGCCAAGAACAAAAATGGGGCATAACAACAAGAGAAGAAAAATATTAGGTGGGGATCCAAAGCCATGGGAAGATGAATGTTTGGACGCAGATGAATTGTTTTTCGCAACCTCTTTAGTATGCCATTCTAGAAATCTTCTTGCGAGGTACTATTTTGGAAGAATGACCAAACACTCGATCTAATCAATTTAAAGTGTCTAGCTAGAAATGCTTGCCCAAATATGTCCACATATGATGAGATTGACCACATTAATATTTTCAAGACTACATATCCTGAAAAATTACTTAATGCAATGGAGTACTTCATGCTCATGGATCCTTATTTTTTAGCCAATGGACAAAGGTGTATTAGAAACATTATAGTTCCTCCTAATATGTTCTTTTTTGGTCTCGAGGATTTAACTTTCCTTGCCAAGAGGTATGTTCTACTCTTTCCCTCAATAATATTGTGTATTCGTTTAGCATTTTATTTATGTGGATAGGGTTTTATGTGAAAAAAAAATTCCATAAACTGAAGAATAGATCCTTTTAATTTTTTTAATGTATAAATCTGTGAAAAGGCAGAAAAAAAAATCCATGGAAAGACAAAATATCCTAGTCTCACATAGTTCATGATATTTTAATAATGTAATTGCTTTCTATATGTATATTATTTACTACATGATATAAAACAATTTTTTAATTTTGTTCTCAAACGTCAAGTAATACGTGGTTACATTGATATAATCTGGTAGTAATCATAGTTTCTTCAAATATGAAAGGTTGTGAGTTCAAACCTCCACTCCTCTAATTAGTCAAAAGAAAACAATAACATTTAGTACACCATAATTGTACATTATAGTTAGGTATTTTTTATCATTTAAAGATGCATCAAGGTCTATTTTTCCTTTTACAAGGAACTAGGCAAGAAGAGGTCATTTTACATTGATAGTTAGAACATGTATTACTTAGAAATTAGAATTCTTAATGTCGTACGGGAGAAAAAAGAGAGAAGAAGAGATTTGGATAGGAGAGAAAATTTATCAAAGAAGCATTGCCACACTTTTTACTTTTCCCATCACTAGGTTGCCATTGGCTCTCACGCATAACTGAAGATTATATTCTTGTCGGTTTTTATCTAACAAGAAAATATAATTTATCTCAAAAGGAAAAGTCAAATTTTTAATTGTACAAATATTTTATTTAGAATTTGAACTACAATATAATTTTTCTAAAAATTTTAAATTTCCTATTTTTTTTTCTTTTATTTATTCTTCTCGTACATTTTTAAACTCATTTTTCTTCCTTTGTCTTTTTCTTTTTCTTCTTTTCCTTTCTTTTTTACACTCTTTTTCTATCACCTTGTCTCTTTATTCGTGCATATATATATATATATATAACATTTCTCTTATGCTCTTTTTTTTTTTTTTTTTTCTTTTTTATTCTTTTTTTTTTTTTTTTTTTTTTATATTTTTCCTTTTTTTTTTTATTCTTCTTCCTCTTTTTTCCTTACGTTCGTTTTCTTTTCTTTTCTTTTTTTTCCCCAATTCTTTCTCATTCTTCTTTCTTTTTTCTTTTTAATTCCTCTTCCTCTTCTTTTTAATGTTTATCTCTATTTCTCGTCCATCTTCGTAAACTCTTCAAGTCAATATTTTCATATGGCATGAGCATATAAAGGAGTGACCAAACAACTATAGTTGTAATTGCAACAAGATCAAGCCATGAAGGGAGCCTGTCAGATCTGGCCATAATTCCGAAATTCTCTTTTAGATATTTTTATCACTTTTTTCGTCAGTTTAGAATCGGGGAAATACACATCAGTTAGAAACCGATGTTTCATCAGTTTAAAACCGACTTAAAAGGAAATACACATCAGTTAGAAACCAATGAGAAAAATCTTTCTCTTCTGTTTGTAATGCAGCTACATACAATGTCAGCTGAATACTTGTCAGTTTTGTGAGCCATGAGTAACGACTTTGACAGTTTTTTTCCAAGTGACATGAAACTACCTTATGTTGTAGCGAAGTATAGAAATTCTAAAAGAGAGAAAATCTAGGCAATTTATATTTCAAAAATTCAAATCTTACAAATAATCTAACAAAAATAATTTAATATGTACTAAACTCCAATTATTCAAAATATATAAGATTATAAATCCTAATAATAACCTTAAGTAATAATCGTATATTTTAGACTTCGGTCCTGCCCCGTTTGGTTGATGTCTAAATTATATTATTAAAAAGGGCGCAATGAGTGTTGTTTTGGTCAAATGTGCATTAAAAACAAGACTTGTATCTTTACACTGGTGAGAATAGTCAATGGTTACATGTATCTTCTTGATCTGACAGATTTAATTAATGTACATCATGAATTATACAGATCGCCAAATCTCAAGAGTCTTGTGCTGAAAAATGGATATGGACAGAGACGGATGGATGTTTGTCGGAGGCATTGAAATATTGGAAACTTATCGAAGACATATCAATAGGACCGGTTTATCAACCATATATGGTTCACATTCTTACAGAACTAGAAACCAATTGCAAGAATCTACACAGATTACATATAAGTGATTATTTTGAATTAAAGTTGGGAAATGGAGAGTTGATAGCAAAGCTTCTCCAGCTCAGGGAATTTAGCATGACACGTGGAGCCGCAACCAAAGGTGGACCATCAATGAACTTAAGCCAGTGTAAACAACTCTCCAAGTTCACTTTAAAGTCTCTTTATGCGATACCAAGAAAGAAGGATAAGATATGTATACAAATGGAAAAGAAGATCATTACAAATATGGCCGGTGGTGATGAATATATCAAATGGTGTGTCAAGTACTTTTGGAGAAATCTACATTGCTCAAAGAGGATTGGTTTAGGTTATTTGTTTCGCAAGGAGATTATAAAGGAGAAAATAGTTACGTGGAAAAGAAAATTGTTGGAAAATACAACATATTAGTACTTATATATTCTCTGACGTTTTCAGAAAAAACTGACGTGGCTTCTATTATTTGTTAACATTCAAACACTTTCTTTCTAAATTATTGCCACATCAATAATCAGGTTACTTTTTAAAGATACTTTGTGCTGATGTTTGACATTTTCTTTCTGAAGTTTCAGTTTATATGTAGGTATTTTGTGGTTCCGGTGATCTTGAATTTGTTTTGAGTAAGTTTTTTTTAAAAGAGAAGAGACAAATGTCACAACCAAAATTTTAAGGCCGTAATTTTTAGTTGAAACAATTATAAACAGTGTTTTTCCAAAATTTCAGAAAATTGAGTATTAGAGGTTTAATATTATACTTCGTATAAATAAATAAAATTCAAGTTAAGAAAATCTCTCTTTAAGATAGATTTTCAAGAAAAGTTTTTTTTTAAAAAGAGAAGAGACAAATGTCACAACCAAAATTTTAAGGCCGTAATTTTTAGTTGAAACAGTTATAAACAATATTTTTCCAAAATTTCAGAAAATTGAGTATTAGAGGTTTAAAATTATACTTCTTATAAATAAATGAAATTCAAGTTAAGGAAATCTCTCATTAAGATAGATTTTCAAGAAAATACTCCACTCAAAATTTAGAATAATTCTAGTTAATTAATTTAGAAACATTTTGAAATTCATAAAATTTAGAGAAATGAGTCAAATTAAACCTTATCATTGTTCAAATAATCTATCTAAAATCATTTGTATTTCTGAGTACTCAATTTAATAGCAATATCATCCTCATATATCACTTAGTAAATATACTACTATTGGCTAAATAAATTTGACTTAGAAAGAAAAAATGATACAGAGTACGGACTAATCAATAAAGATATGAGAAACGATACACATATGCCAAATAACTTTGACAAGTCATCAAGACAATTTCCCCAAAATAAATCAATACCTAAAAGTGGGAATAAATAAGGGGGGTGATCACGTAAATGCTCGGTAGAGAATCGATTACAAGTTTTTATATGTAATAAAATATACTCACGTTGAAGGTCCTGCATGGTTAGTGTTCCATTCCAAACAATTCACAAAACTCAAGTAGAAATCATAGTCCAACGGTTCAAACATTCTAAACTATTGTAAAATATTAATCAAAACCAGTACATATCTATTCAAGCTAACATATAACTATGTATGCAATCATGATGTCTGAAGTATCCTAGTGGATCACTCGTAAGTCCGAGGCACCTAAAGAGGCGCCTAAGTCCGGTCACCCTATGTAGGCATCGTAAATCCATCGGTGCACGTAAATATGTGAATACATGTAAACGCTATATGAATGACAGAATAAGGATATGCACCATTTTCACAAAATCTCAAAATAACGATGCAGTATTCTTTAATCAAATCACTTTTAGTCCTCAAAACTGAGTTCTCAAACCATTTTGTATTTTCTAAAAATTTCGGCATTATAATAGCTACTTTTTTATCAAACCCCAAAAATCTAATTTCGTACAAAAAATAATCCAAAACAATATATATGACACGCAAACCAGTGTGACGTATCTTTCAGACAGTTTATATCTCAAATCAAGTCAAAAATTGACATAAACACAATTTTTATAGATTATTTCACGAAATTCTATATTTATTAAAAATATGTAAAATTCATAAATTAAATTAATTTTAGAATCAAGTAATTGAATCTCTACCTCGAATTAGTAGTTATAACGATATGGCAACGGTAAAAAAGTCCTCTATTGATCAGCTGGTTGTTCAAACGGTCGTTTCCGGATCCTGTCACGTTCACTTGAAAAGTTGATTTTTCAAACAGAGCCTCAGATTGAGAAACAGCCGTCACCGCAAAATTCCAAGCACCCAAAAATATTAGGTTAGACATAAATTTTGTCAAAAATTGGTCCCAGTGTGGGACCAGCCCATAGCACACAAAACGGTGTAATTCATAAGTTATTTTCTCGATTTTCGTACCACTTCAGAAAATAATGATATTTTATACCAAAATTCATGTTCCTACCTCACTGAGTTCAAATTCGAAGTTAGAATTCAGTTTCGAAGTCCCTAGAATTAAATTGGCTCAAAAATCCAAAAATAATAAAAATATCACTTTTGGAAATTAATTAGAAAAATATCATTTTTTCCAATTCAAAAATTAACTCACTTCCAAACTCTGTTTCAACACTTCAAAACCATAATTTTTCTTATTTCAACCTCCTCTTTCACGTGGTGTAATTTTCATAGGTAAAATATCTCAATTCCAAAATAATTACAAAAATACCACAAAAATTAAATATTATAAAATTGCTACAGTGACGAGATTCTCACCGGAGCTGAGTTAGAGGTCTTGGATGGTCAGAAAAGATCGGCAACGTCGAGACGAGTCTAACAGTACCGAAGTTGAGATGAATGGACGCCGGATGGCGAAATGGCGGCCGAAAAACCAAGAAGGTGGCGGAACTTTCAAGTGGCCGGATTTCGGTCCTCCGGTGACAGCTGCCACTGCTTCGTCGGTGGTTGGGCAAGAGTGCGGGGCAATGCGTCGCGCGGTATAGTGGTCGGAGTAATTTCGGATGAAGAGTATAATGGAGATGGGATTTCAAAAATGGCCGGGGATTTCGTGGGGGAAAGATAAAGAACTTGAGCGATTAATAGGCAATTTTTGAAAACTGTAGATAGTGAGACATGTGTCAATCTCTGGTTTGACTGAATAACTTTTTGAAATTCTACTTTGGCTACAAATTCAAAAGATTCTTTCACTTTAGTCTATTTCTTATTTATTTTTAAATCCTCAATTTTAATTTTTTTTCTCCATTTTTTCTCCTATGTACCTGGACCTTATATTGTCTAGATTCAACTCCAATAATTTAAAATCAATATTTCAGATTTTTTTTAATTAAATCCGAAAATAAAAGATTACCAAAATGCCCTTTGCACCAAAATTACTTATTTACCCTTAAAAATTTTGGGATTTTACAACAAAAATCTCCCTTACATTTTGGTAAGGATAGTATCACTTATATATTTTATATTTTAATATTTTGTTTAATTATATCTTATATTTTAGTTATTATCATGTTTGTCCCTTAGATTTAAAATTAATTACAAATTTATACTTTTACACTTATTAGAACAGTTAATTTATAAAGATAATTTAATAAATTTCTTCTCGGATCAGTTTTATATAATTTTTTTGCTTTAAATTAGTATTAGATATAATTTTATAATAGGATCAATATTAATAATAATCAGAACGTGAAATATTATATAATTTGAACAAAGTATCAAATTATATAAGACACAAAAATAATAATATCCCTTTTTGTAAAGATAACTTTCAACCATGTGTTTTTAGGAATGCAAAATATATCCTCTATTTGTCGAATGAGGTCACGGTGTCATTGGTCAAATGGTCAAATTATCTATTATACATAAAGTCAAATAAATAAAATATCACATATCTTATTAATTAATTTTAAAAAATTCAATTTTTTTTAATGTCATTATAAGTGATGAGGTAATATTGATCGATTAGTTTTGATTGAGTATTAGAGTTGATTATGGCATTCATGCAAGCAGTGAATGTCTTGCATGAATAAGCATGTATATATCAAGCCGCGTATGGAGTTTTAGCTGTTAAGTACATGTGAAGATGATAAGAAAAAAGGAATTAGCAATGTGGATACAATAATGGAATGGATGTTAATTTCCTCCGAAAGTTTCCATGTGAGATTAGCATATCTTCTGGTGAAAAACGCAATGCACTGCTAAATAACGAAATAAGAGAATAAAATACCTTGAGCTTAATCTGAGTCCAATCTATAGTCACCTATCTAACTGGGGCTAGCTTAATTAGTCTAAGGTTTGAGGAATGTGTGCATGAGTTTGGTGGGTCAGGGTTAACCCTTGGTAGAATGTATTTGTATTATTTTCCTTTAAATTTATAGTAAGTGGTGGTCATTAGTTAGCTTAATTAGTCTAAGGTTTGAGGAATGTGTGTATGAGTTTGGTGGGTCAGGGTTAACCCTTGGTAGAATGTATTTGTATTATTTTTCTTTAAATTTATAGTAAGTGATGGTCATTAGTTAAGCCACACCTCAAAAAAAAAAAAAATCTATGGTCACCTATATAAGTTTCTTAGTGTGTCAAAATCAATTAAAAGTACCACTGGAGTAGGATAGTGCATTACTAAGATTGTAATTTGTAGTGGTTTCAAATCTGAGTAGCTCATCTCTCCTTTTTCATTTAAAAAAAAAATCATCTAAAAGTAATAATAATAAAAATATATAGTTAAATTGTTTTATTGGCGACTAAGTACTGAGCCCTATATATATATATATATATATATATATATATATATATATATATATATATATAGGGCATCAANAATGAAAATTTAGCATGCACATTTTTTTATTGTAAAAAGTAAGAGAGAGAAAGAGCGTTAATGATGAACGTCTTTTCATGCACTTCATTATAGTCATTGGATCACTATTAAATGGTAATCCAATAACTAAAAAAAAAATACCTACCCATAGGTAAAGAAAAAAAATATCTATTGGATTGGCAACCATATATATATATATATATATATATATATATATATATATAAATTTATGTCCAAGATTATGGAAATTGGTTTCTTGTTGACAAGCTCATATTCATAACGTTTTAGCCATTCATTTATCCCTGTTCCATTTAGGCGGTGTTGTTTTGGGAAATATATGGGACTTTGATAAATTAATAAATAAATAAAACGAAAATTTTCAATAAAATGTGCAAGGAATTCGTATCGTTCATTTTGTCAGAGTAGTTGTAACATGCAATATATAAGGTTACAAATGTTTATAATAAATTTTTTCAATAAATAATGTTACCAAAATATTATGCTCCAACTTTGAGTAAAATTTCGGCAGCACTTCAAAACAAAGGATTGTTAATCGTCGAAGCCTGTGTTCCACACAGAGTTCTTAAAACTGATTCGCTCCCTCTACCAGAATATTTGAGGATTTTGCAAGTGTCAGTCTCCCAGGATACAACGACGAAGAGCAGCAGGTGAAGCACCAATACCTCCACTCTACGAACTGGATAGGTTTGAACTCAAAATTTCTAGATACTCGAAAAGCTCTAGCTAGAAAAACTGAGGAACTCAAGAACACTTGAGAAAGAATGGCAGAGAGAAGAAGGCTTCTATTTTTTTGTTTTGGTGTATGGAATGAGGGGAAGCTCACCTTTTATAGTCTCCAAGGAGGGACTTGGTAGCAAAACTAGAAAGATTTTCATTAATCTCAAAACTTTTTCCAGCCATTAAATGTTTTCCAGAAACTAGAAAAGTTTCTGTTACTAATGTTTTTCCATTAAACTGTGTAATATCCAAAACATTCATTCTGTTTCATAATGGAAAGAAAAAATATACTGGGCTACAACAAAAAATTGGGCTTACTATGGTCCAAGTTTCAGCTCGGCATTCGTGTCTGCAAGTGCGAGTACACACGAGCCCATGCAAATTCAGGCCCAACCCCGAAGATTTGCACCCCCCCTGCGCGCACCTGAGAAAGCATCTATGGTTGTTATTCTTACTATCATCACAAAATAAGGTTCTATATAAGCCACTTGCACCATGCATTTCCCACCAATGTGGGACTATAATATTTCCCTTTCATTTTCTATTTCAATGGTGCACTTTTAAGCAACAATTTCTTATTTATCTGTGCACCATTTTGAGCGTATGAATATACGAAATTGATGTCCTCGCAGAGAAGAACAAGAATTCACTAAGATCTTTCATCAACAACATGTGGATCTCACTCAATTTTTAGCTTCAAAATGGTCCATGAAAATGAATTTTATAACAAATTTAATCTTTAAAATCCACTTGAGCTTCCAAGCCCAAACCAAGCCCAAATTATTTCCTTAACCCATTTTTCCAACACATTTCTCCTCTGGTTCCGATGAGTGAAATTATAGATGACAAAAATTATGCTCTCAGATTTTCATATTTCCTGATATACAAGGTTTTCAATCAAAATGGAAACACTCGGTTTTTTTTTTGCAAACTTTCCCAATAGACAACTGTATTTGTTGTTCATTAATATAAACGACATATGGCATATCTATTTCTTTGATATTTATATTTGAGGGAAATTTGCATCTATGTTTATCATTTAATAACGGTACTGGAATATTCGATATTACAAATGAAAACGACACATCGTATGCTATTATAAATTTGTTGTCAATAAAACTGAACTGACATGCTGTTTAGTAATGCAAATGCGTCCCTCATCTTTGTTGGTTATATTATAATTAGAGGATTAAAAGAAACAACTAATTTTCAATTTTTTTTCACCTTGAGAAAAGAGTTCTCTCTATATTTTTAAACAATTGCAGAATCATACAAGAGATTTGTACACAAAATATTAAAAAGGAATAAATTAATTAATTTAAGGAAAATTGAGCTTTACAAAGTCAATGATAGTAAATATGATCTTGAAACAAGCAGAGTATGACGGCAAGATCTTTTCTTTTCTTTTCTATGTTTTTTCCAAAGGAAATGGCAATATCATACCTGATACAAGGAAATCAAGGAGAAGTCAACGATATATGATACTTCCATCATGTTGTGTGTTCCAGATTTTTATTTATTTATTTTTGAAATAGTTTACTACTAGGGCATGTTTGGATAAACTTTCATTTTTTGTTTTTATTTAAATAAACAAAATTTTACAATTTTTTTTTTTGGAAAATATACTTGGTAAAATTGTTTTTGTTTTCTGTTTTAAAAATTATAAAGAAAATCTTTTAAAAATAATGGAAGTGAAAATAAATTTTTTAAACAAAATGTAAGACCAGAAGTGGCATTTTTCTCAATAAAGTTTTCAAATGGTACTTTTGTAAATACACTTTCAAAAGTGATTTTTATTAATAAACATTTAAAACTTGTATTTTTGCACATAATATTTTTCTAAATAAATTTTAAAAGTGATATTCTTCTATATAAAGTTTTAAAAATTGTATATTTCTAATTAGATTTATAGTTACCAAGTATCTTTATGTCTTTTGTTTTCAAAAATTAAAAATGATTTAATGTGTTATCAAGACAATTTTCTATCTTGAAACTTTACAAACATATAGAAAATTTTGTTTTTGTTTTTAATTTTATAAACAAAATTGAAAGTATATCCAATTTAGGAAAAGTACATAAATATTCATTTTTCTCAAGTATATTTTCATAAATAACTGTTTTTATTTTTATTTCATAAATCCACATTATTTTTACCAAAGTTTAGAGAAACACATACCACCAACATTTATTCATAAAATGTATATCTCGGTATATGTTTTATAACTAAAACCTATATCTAAAAATCAGTATATATTAAAAATATATACCATAGTTATAAACTTATATTGTAAATGTAAACTATATGTAAAAATTTAAATTATAAATGTATACTTCACATAAATGATACACACATAAATCTATTAAAAAAAACGAGTTCTATAAAAGATATCGCTGTTCTCTATCACTAGAGTTAGTTGATTCGATTGATACAAGAATTAATCTTTTGCAAATAACGATTATTAATAATAAAATAAAATCTTTAGATTTAGAAAAATACCAACAAATACACGTAAAAATAATAAAAACAAATACAACCCATGATCAATCGAATAATTTGAGATACAAGTTTTGATGTACGCTCACTTTATCCCAAATTTTGCATCATATATTTCGGGTGTGGCACTAAAAGTGGCAGTGAATTCAAGAACCAAGATCCAAGCCTTTTCGCAATGCTTAATTGGAGATGCTCTTAGAAAAACCAAATTGACTTTTCAATAAAGAACAAAAGTATAGAGTGCAAATACAACATTAGGAAATAATAGAAAGGACATTAGTTATTTTGTCTCATGATATTTGTCATCAGTATGAATTTATCTTTTTATTTTTGACTTTATATTCAAGTACCATTATAATGATAAAGTTGTTCTTCCTTTGTCTCTCACTTTTGATTTAGTATTTAAATGCCCTCTAAAATAGTAAAATTATTATTCTTTTACTCCTCAATTCTAATACCATTAAAAAATTGTTAATGGACAATAGTCAAATAATTATTTTATTTTTTAAATAGCTAATAAATATCTTTTAATATTTTTTTATATTAGACATTTCCAAAGAGCTTGTTTTTATGATTAAATAAATAAAATAAACAAAAGGACATAAAAAGAAAATAATTTTCGTAGTAGTTATATATATATATAATAAAAAAATAGAAAAAATAGAGCAATTATTGCATTAATTCATTAGTATCAAAATATTTTTAGAAGTTATGCAATTTTTTTTATATAGCTTTTGAAAATATTTTGACACTAATGAATTAATGCCTATTTTTTGTTTTACATATATATATATATATAACCATTAAAAAATTATTTTTCTTTTATCTTGTTTCATTTAATTTATTTATTTAATCATGAAAACTACCTCTTTGGAAATGTCTAATATAAAAAAATTAGTAAAAGATATTTATTAGCTATTTAAATAATAAAATGATTATTTAGCTATTATCCATTAATATTAATTTTCTAAAGGTGTTGGAATTGAGGAGGTAAAAGAATAATAACTTTATCACTTTAAAGGGTATTTGAATATTAAGTCAAAAGTGAGGGGACAAAAGAAGAATAACTTTGTTATTATAGAATGTACTTGAATATTAAGTCAAAAGTGAAAATGTAAAAGAAGAACAAATTTATCATATATAGGGCACTTAAATACAAAGTCAAAAATAAATGGATAAATTTATACTGATGACAAATGTGAGGGACAAAATGAAGAAAACTAAATAAAATATCATTATCAATAAAGAATAACAGTATTAGTTGTAGCACAACTAAACATTATGATATAACTGTAACATACGGCAGTTGACTCGGAAATTAACGTGCTAACATGGGAAAAAAAATCAAATTAAAAAAGAGAGAGAAACAAAGAAAAGAAACCGAGAAAAAATTAAGGTTACTTACTAACATATATTATACTTGCAGCAACAACCACGCATATAGTTATAATATAATTGTATTATGTATTCCATCCACCAATCAACAAAAACAAACAAATAAATAAATAAATTCTCTCCACAGGGATTTAAGATATAAAATCACATAATGATTAGCCGGCCACCTATAAATTAAGGAAAAACACATCATGTAGAACTCATAATTGACGCAAAACAGACAACAGAAAAGATAATTTCATTAACATATTATTTATATATATACGCTTCTCCATTAACCCCACATCTCCTATATATGTCATCGAATAGAAAGCTTTTGCCAAGAGTCATATATTTCACTAATTTGTGACCTACACACGTATAGTTTTAACTATAATGGAGACTGGACAGGTGGCAATCATTGGGGCAGGAATAAGTGGTCTTCTAGCTTGCAAGTATGTCGTAGAGAAAGGGTTCAATCCTGTTGTGTTTGAAGCTGAAGAAGGCGTAGGAGGAGTTTGGAATAATCATACTATACAGTCCACGATACTCCAAAACCCCAAAAGCACTTATGAATTCTCAGATTTCCCATGGCCTTCTTCAGTAGAGGAATTTTATCCTACTCATAACCAAGTTTTGGAGTATCTTCAGTCTTATGCTCAACACTTTGATCTCTTTCCTTGCATAAAGTTCAACTCCAAAGTGATTAGCTTGGACTATGTTGATGGAGAGTCCATTGAAGAAATGGAGTCATGGGATTTATGGGGTGCAACAGGAAAACCATTTGAGTCTAAGGGCAAATGGGAAATAGTTGTCCAAGATACCAAGAGTAGCTCCACCAAGGTTACATATTTATATGTCATTTTAGATCATGTTATAGTGTTCTTATATATTCATTGTGGCTTTTGCTCTTTAACTTTAGTTTGTTATTGTTTGTGTTGGTTAGATGTATCAATTTGAGTTTGTGATCCTCTGCATTGGGAGATACAGTGGACTTCCTAACATCCCTGAGTTCCCTCCAAACCAAGGTCCAGAGGTCTTCAATGGTAAGGTGATGCATTCCAAAGAGTACTCAGCTTTGGATGATGAAAAGGCTGCTGAGCTGATCAGAAACAAGAGAGTTACTGTCATCGGTTCGGCCAAATCTGCGGTGGATATAGCAGCGGAATGCGCAGAAGCAAATGGTAACAAACAATCTTAATTTTGATTCTTTGTTGTTCAAAAGTTTATGAAAATACCTTGTGCCGAGCACTCCTGACCATGGTGGGCATGGATTTGGAAAGGCTACTTGAACCCTTTTTCCAGTGTAGAATATTCTTTTGAGGATAGAAATTTAGAAAAGCTTTTTCCTAATCCATTACATCTTTATAACTTGTGGCCTCCTAGAAAATTTGAAGAGGCTATTTTCTCAAGTTTTCCCAAATCTTTCTCTGCTTTTATAATTATGTAAACAGGAGCCGAATATCCCTGCTTGATGATTCAAAGGACTGCTAATTGGCTGCTCCCAAGTATCTATCTGTGGGGTGTTCCTTATCCTCTCTTGTACTTCACTCGCTTCTCCGAGCTTCTGATTCATAAGCCTGGTGAAACATTTCTTCAAAGAATTTTGGCCACGTTGCTCTCACCATTGGTAATCTCTAACATATCAATTTAGCAAAAGCAGCAAAACCAACTAGTATGCTATTATTTATTTATTTTTTATTTTTACTCATGTTGAATTTCCCTATTTTTCAGAGATGGGCAATCTCAAAATTTGCTGAGAGCTATCTTAGGTGGAAACTCCCATTGAAAAAGTATAACATGGTACCCAAACATAGCTTTCTTCAAGACATGTCCTCGTGTCGGATTCAAATGCTGCCTGAAAATTTTTATGAAAAAGTGGAACAAGGAAGCATCTTCTTGAAGAGATCTAAAAACTTTAGCTTCTGCAAAGAAGGATTGATCATTGATGGAGAAACTCAACCCATGGAAACAGATATAGTGATTTTTGCCACAGGATACAAAGGTGACCAAAAGCTGAAAAACATATTCAAGTCTCCAATCTTCCAAGAGCAAATTGTTGGACCACCAACCTCAATAGTTCCTCTTTACAGGTGTTTAATAGTTCAAGATCTTTGATATCCATCTATTATTGTCGTATATAAGATTTTTTTATTTTATTTTATTTTTTTCATTTTCTTTTTTTAAAGTCAAGTATCTGCTATGATATGAGTATAGTACTAATTACTAAGTGTGTTTCTAACTTATCTTATCAACAAATGCAGGCACATGATTCATCCTCAAATTCCGCAATTAGCGGTGATTGGATACGCAGAGTCTCTCTCTAATCTATGTACATCTGAGATCAGATGCCAATGGCTAGCACAGTTCCTCAATGGGAAGTTTGAATTGCCTAAGATAAGAGAGATGGAAAGGGATGTAATGAAGTGGAAAAAATACTCCAAGCTATATAGTGGGAAGTACTTTAGGGGGTCATGTAATGCTTGTGTCCATGTATGGTACAATGATCAATTGTGCAAAGATATGGGACGTAAAACTAGAAGAAAGAAAGGGGTTTTAGCTGAGTGGTTTCTACCATATTTTCCCTCAGATTATGCAGGCCTAACTCATAACTGAGAATCGTTGAAAAAGAACAAGGGATGAAATAAAAACATGTAATCAAAATAGAAAAGTAGTAATGATTTTCCTTATTTTCGACCACCTTTACTGAAAATTATCTCATATTCTTTAATGTCTATGGCAAAAAAAGAAAAAAAAATGCTATATACATATTTCAACCAGATTCATGTAGATTATGATATATATATATTTGTTTTAACTTCTACAAAATAGAGAATTTGAATTTAGGACCTCCCCTCGAAAGAAACTGTAATTACCATTGCAATCATAACTCGAACAAAGATTTGATGCAGTGTACAATCTGTAAACTGCTCCAATAAAAGGTACAAAAATTTGTAATATATATGAAATTGCACTTATTTTTGCTTGGTGGTTTCTACTTTCTGCCGCATCCACTAACAGATTACGCATGCCTAACTCATAACTGAAGATTGTTAACTGAAGATTGTTGAAAAAGAAGGATGTGAGGAGAAAGGTTTTAGAATTTATTACTGTTTAAAGAATTATTTTAATACTTTTTCCATTTATTTAATAAGGGTGCAATAGTCTTTATCAAAGGGAAAATGACATCACTAGGAGGATATTTGGGCTCAAAATAATTTTTTGGAACTCTTTTCTATATATTTAAGGAATTCTCAAGAACCTTTAACCTTTTTTCTGTGATCATTTTGACCTCTTCTGTAAAATTTTTTGTCAAAAAAGTGTCAATTTTTTTTTACTATTCTTAAAAAATCATTATTGAAAAGACTCGTAATAAAGTCATTTTGACTCCAAATTACTTCTAGATAGTACAGGTCGATTTCCATAGTCTTTTATCTTTCTTCCCTTGTAAGGATGTTTATACCTTTTGTTTTTCATGTATTAATTATTTTGAAAAATTGCAATAAGAAACTATAATCCCCTATGATTCCTCCTCTATTAAATCTTGATTGTATTGATTAATTTTCACATGGTACATATCCAAGGAACCCCTTAATTTAATTAAAGACAAAGTTGGAAAATTCATGAGCTGACAATTGTAATAGTTTATTATTACTAATTTGAGATAACATCATAAAAGACCCACCACTATTAAACCTTTAGCAAAAAAACACGTACATTCATTAATATCTAATAAAATTTTTTATTTGTATTTTTTTTTCCAAATCTCACTAGATTCACGCATATTGATACACAGTCAAAATAAAGCTTAAAATAGTTGCAGAAACATTTTTATTATTTAAAATTATCTATTAACATTTACAGGCAGTCAGAAGGCAACTATCTAGATTAAAAAAAAAAAAAAATTGTAATCTCTTGGAAATCTTATATTAATAGCTTTCAAATACACAAAAATTTCTTTTTTTTTTCAATTCTATTATCTAATTTCAAATGTTAAAAGAGTTCGGTTTCAATAATTTTAACTCCCATTTTAACTACCCAAAGTATATATACGAGGTGAAAAAAGTCCCCTGTATCTTCATTAGTCCTATTCTTTTGATGAGTGAAAAGAAAATCTTTCAAATCCCTTCTACTTATGTTAGTTTTTTTTTTTTTTGGAAAGTAAGTTTCTTTAAGTCTATTCTCAGAATTTGTTACATCATCATGCAAAAGAATAAGACAACATCTAAGACTCATAATAGACTCGAATTCAATGATAAAAAATTTATAATATGTCTCAATAAAATCAAAAATCATCTCGTTAATATTTATACTATTTATCTCATGCAAAACAATAGCACGGTACAAGAACAATCAATATCTAACAAATATCCGAAACAACAAATTCTAAATATTTCTTGTTGTTTCTCTATTAGAAAATTCTTAATAACGGTCAAATACCTATGTTATTTTACTCATGACTCTCCCACTATGCCAATTTTCCTTTGGCACAATAAATTCAACATCCTGCGAACAAGTTTATAATTATTTTAGAAAGTATTCAACATTTATTGTTAGTAGTATTTCTCATGAAAAGGTTTACATCGCAATATTCATTATAAAGAATATGATCATACTAACCGTAGAAAACTAGTGGTTTAGATTTATGTAAAACAAATGGTTTAATTTGTAGAAAATAGTTTACCTTTCTTTCAATTGACGTCGCTACTTTTTTATTTTTATTATGTTTTTCCTTTCACTTAGAGTCAACAATATTTATTTTTGGCCTTTGCTCTTTCATGAAAGGGCACTTTAACCATCTTTTAGCACTATAAAACAAAATTTATACTATTTCACTAACTAGTTTAGAAATTAATCGAATAACAAGCTAAAAAAGCAACTAGGGACAAAAAATGCTCAAATAATTTACAATTTTTCCAAAATTCTCCAAAAGTACTAAATCGTAAACAAATGTTATATAATTTCATCAAAGTGCCAAAAGTGGTATACAATTTCATCATAAAAAGTAAACAGATCGTTTACAGTTTCAATAAAAAATTTCAAAAAGTCCGAGGAATACCAAAAGTGGTAAACAATTTCATTATAAAATGTAAACATGTCATTTATAGTTTCAGCAAAAATTTACAAAATGTCCCAGATCCTCTCATGTAAGTAGTAAATATACAAACGTATTTTGGTACCGTATGATCTGTGTATCTATATAAATATATGCATATCAATGTATAGATATATTTATTAGATACTTGGCAGTTATATGCGCGATGATGTGAATATATTTTTAAGAAGTAAAAGAGTGTTGGATGAAAGAGTTTAGAGGCAATTATAGAATGCACACTAGATGTTTGTTAAAATGTCTAAAGGAGCCTCCATTATCATATTGTCGTTTTAGTTTATCGATTTTTTGTTCTTTTTGGACATGAGTCTGTTTGTATGCTATATATGCATGCAGGAGAATATTCTTTACTAACTACTGCTTCTTAATGTCACTAGAGCTGCCCATCGACGTGGCCAACAAAGTTACCTGCAACTAGTTTATTTCTTAATCATAAATAAGGTGTAATTGCTCTACTTTTTAATGCACAAACAAATCTAATAAAAAAAATCTAGAAGAGGGAAGAATACCTGAACCAAAGAAGAAATGATGGTTAAAACCCAATGAAGAAGATAATGACTACCAATGGAGATGAAGAGAGAAGACCCATAGATGTTCGTTAAAATGCTTAAAAATCACGTAGAGAGAGAGAGAGAGAGAGAGAGAGACCTAATGTGGAGATGAAGATGGAAGACAAGAAGAGAGAGAGCCAATGATGGAGATAGAGATAGACATGAAGAGGGAATAGAGAGCACTCCAAAAAATAACTAGGAAGATGGAGAGTCTTTTTCTGAAAGAGACGAAAGAGGGAAGAGAGCCAAGTCTAAAAGGCACAAGGCCCAAGGGTAGAATTAGAACACTAGTTGAAAAAATAGGTAACAAATTATCCAACTTGGTTGGAAATACCCAGTCCAATAAGGGGCACTGGGTCTAATTTCCTCTCTGAAGTATACTTCAGAAAGCCGTCGAAGAGAGGCGGCGAAGAGCAATCTTTTCTAGGGTTTCTTTCTATTCCTGAATCTGAAATCGAGGGCACGAGTTACTGGCCCATTTCACTTTTGAATGTTTTGTGTCTCATAGTCCTAGAAATAGCCCATAACAAGTTTGTGAGGTACACCACCAAGGTAAATCTAGTTAGCCCATTTCACTTTTGGGCTTAAATTAAATGCATGTCGTTATATATAGGAGAAATTAGACATTATATGATATTTTCTGACAAAAAATTTGAAAAATACAGTGGTAAGCATTATTTTAAGGTGCAGTACAGTTTTTTTAAAGAAATACCGTTTTTTCAAAAATATTTAGAAAAATATCATTTCATAATATAGTAACTAATAACCTACAACCAGTTTCGATAACTAGTAAATAAAGACATTTATAACTACCATATAACTGGTATCAGTAGCTGATAACCAATTTTCAGAAATTAGTAGCGAGTAACTATTTTTAAAATAGTATATTTCTAAAAAGTTTAAAAAGTGATATTTTTCTAATAAAAATGGTACGAAAATTCAAAAAGATCTGACTTGTATTTTTGTAATTTTTTTAGTTTTTTAGAGGTTAAAGTGTTAGAACCCTTATATATATACATCTTTCTATTTCTTATTTTTATGGGATATGTACACAAAAATGTCCCACTTTTGAGGTTAGCCTTTAATAGATATCCCTTTTTCGTGTTATTATCAAAAATATCCCTTTTCTCTTATTCGTATCTTTTTAATACCAAATGTACCCTTACCCATTAGCTACTTCTTCGCCTCCAAATCAAAGAGGACCTGGCAGAAATCGATGAATTGCTCCAGGGGTCTTTATCAATCTATCTCGTCTTCATCATCGTCGGTCAAAGCTCTCTTCCTCGTCGCGTCGGGCTCTACTGCAAATCGAAGTAGTGTGGTTTGGGGGCACCATTCTTTTTATTAAGTTTTTGAGAATTTCGCCACTGGTTTTGAATCAGGCATAGGATTCTGGTTTTTTTTTTTATTATTTATTTGACTTTCTACGACCCAAATAAAAAAATTTAAGAGAGAGAGAGAAAAGAAAAGAATTCATTCTATTAGATTTAGGAGAAGGGTCCGTAAGTTCAAAGGAGGATGATTTATTGTTCTCGGTAATAAATAGCTCTTATATTCATGTATGCAGTTTAACTTATTACTCTAAGCATGTATACTATTTAGCTAACGCTGTTAAATTTGTGGTCTTCGTCAATATGTAGCCAAAGAGGAGAATGTGCTCTTCGTCGTGATTTTGAACATGGCGATGTGGACTTGGATGAGCCGTGAGGTCACTTTGACTTTGAGCCAAAGTATATGTTGTTTTTTTTTTGAAACGTCAGACTGGATATATCTATTTGAAAACATATTTATGGTATTTTGGTGATTTTATTGGATCTAGGAATTTAGATTATGAGTTCAACCATATTTGATTCGTCTTTTTTTTTTTTTTTTTTGACGGGGCTCGATTTCACCGATAAAGAAAAAATACATGTACATTGGTAAACGATTTATATATTATAGTAAATGAAATTTATATACCGATATATAAAAAATATACACAAATAAATAAGTTATATTATGGTAAATAAATTATATACACCACTAAATAAATAATATATACTAGTAAATAAATTACATATTATAATAAATAAATTATATACACTAGTAAATGAAAAATGTATGCCACTAAATGAATTATTTATTATAGTAAATGAATTATATACACCAGTAAATAAAAAGTATATACCGGAAAATAAAAAATATACTCCATTAAATGAATTACGTATTATGGTAAATAAATTATATATCATTGTAAATGAATTATATATACCGATAAATGAAAAATATATGTCGGTAAATAAATTATATACTAATAGTAAATGAATTATATTCACCGGTGAATGAAAAGTATACATCGGTAAATGAAAAATATACACCGATAAATAGATTACATATTATGGTAAATAAATTATATACCATAATAAATGAAAAATATATGTCAATAAATAAATTATATACACTAGTAAATAAAAAGTATACACTGGTAAATAAAAAATATATGTTGGAAAATGAATAATATACACCGATAAATGAAAACTATACATTGGTAAATAAATTATATATTATGATAAATAAATTTTATACCATAGTAATTGAATTATATACCAAAATAAATGAAAAATATACACCGATAAATGAATTAGATACACTGGTAAATGAAAAATATATGTTTTTTGCTCAGGTGTGTGAAAAAAAAATGTTGGTAAAGAGAAATTAGTCTATATATGCTTAAAAAGTTGCCTAATTTTGCTCATACGCTCCACTTAATAAAACTTGAATAAATATCCCTATAGGAAAAAACTACCCTTGATATTAACAAAGCATAGACATCCATAGGCCGATCGATGCTCAGAGATGAACTCTTCGTTAATGGAGAGGAACTGTTTCTCGATGGTGGATTTCCATCACGACTGAGGCTATTCCTGTTAGGAAATTGTATTTTCTATGTTGGGCTACATATATAAAACAATTGTATTGAACCATATTATTTTATAAGTATGATATCCAGAATTTTCAAACAACACTCATTTCCTCACATAATTAAAAGCCTATAATAACAGGATTGCATTATCATTTTTACGCATTAGTGCATTTATGTGCGTATAATTTTGAGTACTTGATTTTTTTTTTATTGTGATTGTTAATTTTTTTTTTTAAGTAATGTGACATTGAAATGCTTGTACTGACTCAGGTACAAGTTTGACGTGCCTTAAGTTAACTATAATAATATTACAAGTGTGCATTTAGTAAATCAATTATTTTAACATGATACGATTATTATTTTGTTACATTAGAAAAATGATTTTAATAGGTAAGTTTGTTATATTTTATTGGAATAATTTTCTTAAATTACTGTGTGAATCTAATTATTATTGTGTTAATTATATTCAAGTGTTAGACTTTATTTGTAAGTTTCATTTTTTTTTACTTACTAACACTTTAAATATTTATATATATGTAAATAAATAAATTAAAATTAGAGTAATTAATAACCGACCTTACCAAAGTCGGTGCTTCTGTGAGCTATATACATAGTTGGTAAAATTTCTTCACCGCCACGATAGAAACCTCTTCTTCTTCTTTATTCAGCCGTCCAAGATCTCTTCCCACATCTATTTATTTTGTCCAACCATCATAGTAGAATGATTCTTTTTGACAAAGAATCACATCAATTAATTTATGTAACTTCCTAGTACTCAAAAAAAAAGGTATCTTCCTTTTCTTTTGGTTTACGTTGCACTCATATTAGTTAGTGGAGTCTTTAAATTATAAATTCCACTTATAATTGTGATATAGAGATAAAGCAAACACTTTCAAAAAGTTTAATTTATATTAATATTATTTATGTTCTCGTTGTTGGTGATAGTTGATGATCTCTATTTATTAATACTATTTATAGTTGATACTTAGGTTTACACATATCTTTAATGGTGTATTTTAATTTATGTTTTTGCATGGCTGATTTTATACATGTTACGAAAAAGATGTTTACATTTGATTAACATTGAGCCATGTTTGAAATTACTTACTTTAGCTCAAGCTAATTCTTGTACTCAGTCTTTATAAATGTGTTTGTGTGTATATTTTGGGACAATAAGAATTTTCATATACGGATTTCTTTCTTTCAATTTTAATTGCTTTATTTTGTATGCTTGTACTTAAGGAAATAAAAGTTACTATAGTTTGAGAGATATGTATATATAAGAAAATCAATTTGTTCCTATTGTCAACTTTAGACTTTGATGAATCTTAATTTCCTTGTCGGTGTCTAGTATTGTCTTAATTAGTAGGTACAAAACAAGAGCTTTCTTTTAACTTTGTACTAAATAAATGATATAAATTTTCCTTATGTAAGGTGTTTTGTATCCTTTGGTTTAGAAACATATTGAGAATTTATTAATTTTAAGTTATAATTCTTAGTATCACAAGTATATTCATACTATAATAACAATAATAATAATAATAGGGACATGTCAAATGTACCTTGAGCGGGGGCATTTCACATAAAATCAGGTGAAGTCCAGAAATCGAGGTAAGTAATGTCGCACCTATAATGTCAGAAATTCTTTATTTTGTGAATTTGTGGAATTTATGGATAAAAAATATGTGGATATGACTACATACATATTTGTCATTCAGTTTTGCATGAGACATGAACATGTGGTATATTTATATTGTCTGACAAGTATTGATAAATAGGGTATGGCGGGCCAGCGCCCAAATATATGATATAGTTTCTTCAGGAACACTCTGGTCCTCTCGGGGACATTATGGTTCCTACAGGAACACTTTGACGGCGGTATGGGTGGACTTCTGCTGTACACAGAGGGGATTCTCTGGGGCTCAAGACCTCCATATAGCTCATGATATGTTATACGTTCTCTGAGTGGCTCAGCATGCAATTCACGGTTTTGTCAAGCAATGCAATATATATAGGGATCCAAACCATATGACTATTTGTTTCATATTATATGTACTATGCATCTGCATATGTTACTTACTGAGTTTTATACTCATAAATATTCTTATATCGTAGAGGGTACTGATGCTATGTGAGTTTGGAGGAGGAGCGTCGACTTTCTGACCGCGGCTTGTGTATATGAGTATTTTGACACTGTGGTTTTCTGACAAAGGATTTTGTACCTATTATTATGTATATTATATGAGAGGCCTACTTTGTGAGAGTCTATATATGTATGTACTGGAATATGTATAATTATGAGTAGACTTTTTCCCCTTTTTTTTTTCTCCTAGAAAGTTTAAAAAGCTTTAAATTTTCATTATTTTATCAGTTCTAAGTAGAGTAGCATCTCCCGATTTTACTAAATATTTTTACAAGTATCCTTACATACGTGTGTGGAATCGGAGGATGTTACAATAAGGACCCAATATGTGATTTAATAAAGCTAGGCTAGAATATCCAATTGGATATGTATACCAATGTGGATACCCTGTTAATCACCCAGTTTGCGTGTGATGGATATCCAACAAGGGACTCTATAAAGATAATATCAGGGTTATGGTCTCTACCATCTTTTCATGTATGCTTACTCTCTCTGTGGCCTACCATCAGTTATAGAGAATTCTATCTGAGTATTTTAAAGATTAGGTTGTGTGGAAAACCAAACCCTTAGGCATCACTATTTGTCATTCATCGCTTTTGCCTTCGGTTGAGCATCTGAATAGTCTTCATTTATCATAGACTCAGGTATATTCAACAAACTATGTCCTTTCAATTTAGCATGAATGATTTAGGGTTTCTATTTAGTTTAATTGCAATCCTAATATCATCTAATAAGTGCTATTAGAGTATGTTATCATAAAAAGCTCTTCCATGAGTAAGAGGAGCCTTTGTTATCTCTAGCTGAAAGAAGACTTTCATTATTAAAATATTTCCCCTGAAGAACTCTCCCTACAAGTGATAAAGGATCATATAAAAGTCTCCAAGCTTGTTTAGCAACGAGAACTTCGCTAAACAACTGAAAATCCTGAAACTTCAAATCACCTAGATATTTTGGAAGGCAAATATAATTCCAGCGAACCCAAGCAATATTCCAATTCACATTGCCTCTACCCCACTAAAGTCTCAAAATAGTAGAGCAATTCATTACACAAAGAGTTTGGAAGTTGGAATATACTCATTATATAGCTTGGGATAGCTTAGTACCGCTTTAACTAAAACCTCACGCCTACCTATAAAAAATAAACCACGACAATAGCTTTGAACTCTTTTCCATAGCCTCTCCTTGATAAAAGCAAAAGTTTTCTTCTTATTTCTACCTATCACTAATGGAAGCCCAAGATACTAATCATAGGAATTACCTCTTGGTAGACCAAGAAATTATTGAAGCTCCAAACAACCATCTTGTTTGACATTAGTGCTAAAGGTAATTGTTGATTTTTCAAGATTTATCCTATGATTGAATGCATGTTCATATATCTTCAAAATATCTAGAATAACTCTACAATCATTATGATAAGCACGAGAGAAAACAAGTGAATCACCGACAAAGAATAAGAGGATAACCTTGAGATCCAATCTCAAGCACTTTATACATATCAACTTCTTTTCAATTTCTACTTGGTGAAGTAGAGATGGTACAACTTTGGCACACAACAAAAAGAGATAAGAAAGGGAGCAACCTTGCCTTACCTCTCTCTTGGGCATCACATGAGCTTTTAATGTCCTATTAACATAGAAAGAAAACTCTGTCGCTGAAATACACTCTTGTATTAGCAAAATCCAACTCAAAGGAAACCCCATTTTCTTCATTAATCGCTTGATAAAGCACTATTTGACTCGATTGTATGCTCTATTCATATCCACTTTCAAGGCTATAAATCCTTTCTTGCCATTGCTCTTCTTTGACATTGCATGCAGCAACTCAAAAGTGACTACTACATTGTCAGGGATGAGGCAACTCAGGACAAAAGCACTCTAGTTGCTAGCATTGAGGCTTGAAAGCACCAACTTCATCCTATTAGCAATAGTTTTTGTAACCAGTTTGTAAACTGCATTACAAAGACAAATTGGTCTAAACTCAGCAATACTCTCTGAGTTATTTTTCTTGGGAATGAAGACAATATTTGTCTTGCTAATACTTCGAATTAAGCCTCCATCATTCAATATATGTAGACACGCTAGGGTGACACTAGGTCTAACTATATGTGGTGCCCGAGATTCTCACATGCATACTAAGCCATAAATAAATATATTCAGATTGCATATTAGGCATCTAGGAGTCATTAATACCACTTTCATAGTAACATATGCATTCCTTATGTTATGTGCATTTACATACATATTATTATACTAATGATTGTTGAAGTATCCTGATGTAGTGTAAAGGTTCAATACTCTCAGGGAGAGAGCTTAGTGTGCTAAAAGAATAAAAAAATATATTTATAAAGGTAATACTATGTGTACATGTATTAAGATCATGTTTGTTGATAACTTAGTCAAACATGAGTTTTTTGATAAAATGCAATTTTTGACGCTTTACGGAACCGAATTCACTGTGTGTTATACATTAAATAGCTTTAATTCAATGTTTAAGACTCATTTATAATATTTTATTTGTTGACTCCAGGTAAGCACGAGGTGGTATTCACGACACTGATTTATGTTTTATTGCACTTAGCTAGCTTAGATTCAACTTAATTATGTAATGTCATTTTTGTGCATTCTAATAATTAAGTACAAATACTATATTTGCATTATTAATTGGAGTCTAATTGAATTATTTTTATATTTAATGATTGGTTATGGGAATAGGTTCTATTAGATTACATTAAAACCTGTCACATGGGATCATAAGTCAAAGTATGATTAGTTTTCACTTTCTAAGCTAGGATTCACCAACTTTATCTACATATGGGTGTATGAGAATAACCAGCAATGTGGCGAGTAATCTAAAGATGATTTAAAGCTTGAAACATGGAAAGTAAAGTGTAAAATATCCAAAATATCTATCAGAATTTAAGTTATACCTTTTCTTAGCTATTAAGTATTGATTTTGGACTAAATCTGATCATTTACTTTCTTTTCTCTCTAGCCATGACCTGAAATTCTCCAACTCATTTTTAAACTTCTCTCGACTTCTCTTAGCCATATCCAAGAGTTTTCAAGTGGTAGAACTTAAGTTGGAGCTCTAGAAAGCAAGATAGATCCAAACTAGTCAGGGTAATTCTATTAGTTCTTCTTCCTAGGTCTTGTACTTTAATTTTAATTTTTTACTTATTTCCACTTAAATAATAATTCTTTCAGGTCCTCTTGAGTCTTAAAATCTATTTCTAAGCCTTAAAAATCAGTTTAGTGGAGGTAGAAGGTAAGAGCTTCAATAAAAGCTCAAACTAGTCAAGGTGAGGCCTAATTAGGATTTTGAGTTTTTAGTTGATTTTCCTTGCTACAGCCCTTAAACCAAAGCTTTAATTTGATGAATAAAAGTCTTAGGAAACATATATATTTCTGGAAATATACAATTTAAGTGGATGATCAAAGTTAGACCTAAAATCCCAAAGTTTGCTATTTATGGATTTAAGTGTTTTCTTGTATAGTAGATTAAGTTTTTTATTTTGTAATCTGATTTCTTAAACTTGGAGTGTATATTTTATTGATCCTATTATGTATTATACTAATTTGGTGGTGGGTTGTGATGGCATAAAAGTGTAAAAGTTGTTTTAAACTTATTTAAATCGAAAAGAATTTAAGTGTACTTAGGTTATTCTTAATAATCCTCTTTGATATGTATATATGGGAATTGGCTTGTAAAATATTATTGTAGGTTTGAAGTTATGATTTTAATTATGTGGAAATGTCCCAAAGATAAGAAAGGTGCTGTCCAAATATTTTTAAAATAAAATAGTACTATTTAGGGCAAATGGACTAGTTTTACAAAATTATGTGCTATTTTAGATCATTTTTGTATTAATAAACTAGTTCTCATATTTTAATATTTTTGAATAGTTTTTCAATGCTAGTTATTGACTAGCAAGTGCCTTAAGTGATTTGGATACTTCTGAGTCATTATATGATCAAGTTTCCTAATTTGGTGATAATTCTAATTTCAGTCTTGTTCAAGTATCTTGATACATTCTTTTAATAAAATATACATCTTGAACAATAGTAATTTATGACAGGTGACTAGTATACTAATCTCTAGAGGATATTGACCTTTTTCACAATCCATTTTTGTTCAGGACATAAGATAAGTAAAAAGTTACATCTGTATCACAAGAATTACATAGAAGATATCATTATGTGAAACTTACTTATTCTTGAAAGATATGAAATGGCATGTGTATAGCATATTTTGCATAAAAATTGAGAATTTCATTACAGAGCATTTAAAAGTGAGTACCATTGTACTAATTTTATAAGATAAGTTTTAATGATAATTACTAGTCTATCGGAGCTGGGTAGGTAAGTCCGTTGATGCACACTCTCCCATTGAAGAAAGATTTGCAGATCTTATGATGTCTCTCGTTGAAGCAGAACAATATTAGCGTGGTCTGAGATACCCTTTTGATGAGGGAAGGAGTTTTCAAAATCTTCATACGACAGTCGCACCTTATTTTTACTCTTGGCCAGAATTTCTGCCCAATGTTATCACGGCCTATCGACTTACAGGACTAGCAATATACTAAAGGGCCTAACTATGAGTATTTTTAAAGAAAATGCATTGACTCAAATATTTAAGAAAAAAAAAAGTGTACAATAGGAACTTGATGAGGTTTTAAAGTATGCATAAGCATGCATAGTTTTTACTTACTGAGGTTTAGCTCATTTTAGTCTTGCGATGTAGATGAGGGGACATACTTTAGTATTGAGTAGCTGGTTATCTAGCCTGCCTTTTGTTGTCATAATCATACAGATGTGGACGAGCATGACCTATGGGTGACATATTTATTTTGAGCTATTTTGGTATAATGTAAATACTACTGCTAATGGCAAAATAAATAAGTGAAAATCTATTTTGACTGTACATTTTTTAAAGACGCTTTTATTAAGAAATGTCATGCACTTGTTTTTCTTTAAAGATTTTGGAAAGTTCAAATTTGCCCACTTTTTTATAAAACTAAAGATATGATTTAAGAAAAAAAATAATATTTCATAGTTTAACTGTATATGACAATATAGTTAAACTAAGGGGTGCTACAGTACTGGCATCAGAGTAGAGGTTTAATCATTTTTGAAGACTGTCTATATGCGTATGATCATATGACAAAAAACTCAGTCAACAAGTAAGTTTTAATTTTCTATGTTAGCATTAAATTTGATGTCATATGTTATAATATATTATCTTTTTATTATTGGCTATTATGCTTAGATGTAAGTGAAAGGGCAACTGTACAGGGAATTATGCGAAGGGCTAAGAGTCAAACTAATGAACGAATGAGTGATAAGACAGGTACTACTGAAAATGAGATCAATAAGGATGCTGTGATAGGTAGGTTGACAAAGTTGGTTGAGACACAAGCAAGACAGTTAGAAAGACTTATAGAAAGAGTAGAAAGATATGGAGAACAAGTACCACCACAAGCCATAGCTAGACAAAAAAATTATGAACCATCTTGTGAGAGATTTAGAAAGAATAAGCCTCCTACTTTCAAGGGTAAACTAATCCACTATTGGCAAAAGAGTGGATTCGGAGTATTGAGGGTATCTTTGATTATATTAGAATCCCTAATGAGAAAAAGGTTTTATATACCATTTTTATGTTCCAGGTGAATGCTAGACATTGGTAGGATTCTATGAAGTCCATCACTGATGTTAACAGGCTTATTTGGAAACAGTTTAAGGAAATATTCTAGAGAAAATATTTCAGCAATGCACACAAAATAATGAAGATTGTTGAGTTTATTAACCTAAAACAGGAAAGTATATATGTTAGTGACTACATTAAGAAGTTTGAAGAGTTATCTCGATTTGCTTCACATATAGTGAGTAAAAATGAGCTAAAAGTAAATCAGTTCCTACAAGGGCTTAAGATAGAAATTTATAGGCATGCTAAAATATCAGCTCATAAAGATATACCATATGCTGAGGTTGCAAACAAAGCTCTTGAAGCAGAAGAGGTTGAGCTAAGGATTATTAAAGCTCAGGAAATTCGTAGAAATATAAATATGAAAAGGAGAATATAACCTTTGGAAGAGGATCTTAACCAAAGACTAGTGGAAATAAAGAAAGTGGCAATAGAATCATAGAGAAAAACAAGAGCCCCAAAAATGCCAAGCAACAGGACACTCAGTAGACCATTTGACCAAAATGTGGGAAAACCCATCGTGAAGAGTGTTTAATAGGTTTTGGTACTTGCTTCTTACATGGAAAGTCTGGAAACTTTGCAAAGAATTATACGAATACTACAAATGAAAAGAAGAAAGTCTCTACTCGTGTGTATACGATGACCAAAAAAGATGCTAAGGCGAACCCATCTATTGTAGCAAGTGAGATTCTTATCTCTGGTATTCCTATTCATGCATTAATAGATTCAGGGACTACACATTCATTTGCATCATCTGTATTTATGAGGAAATTAGGCAAAATACCAGAGTACTTGAATTTCAAGTATTTTGTAACCAATCCGTTAGGAAATGCTTTATGTTCTGATTTAGTTCTTAAGGCATGTCCAATCCCAATAGCTGGTAGAAACTTATGTGTAGATTTGGTAGTATTATATATGCAAGATTTTGAAGTTATCTGAAGTATGGACCAGTTATCTAAATATCATGCTACTATTGATTGCTATTCAAAAAAGGTAGTATTTCAGCCACCAAGTTTTGTGAAGTTCACTTTTGTTGGTACTAGTGAAAACTCAATGATTCCAATCATTTCCTCAATAAAAGTAAGTTGCTAGAAAAAGGATGTATAGGTTAATTGGCAAACATAATGAATACTAAAAAAGAGTTAAAGTAATGCCTGAGGAAGTACTGGTAGTTAATGAATTTCTTAATGTATTTCCTGAAGATTTATTTGGGTTATCACCTGATAGAGAGAAAGAGTTTGTTATTAATTTATAGCCCAGTATGGCTCCTATTTCCAACCTCATAGAATGGCTCCAACAGAGTTAAAAGAATTGAAAGTACAATTACAAGAGTTGTTAGATATGGGTTTTATTCACCCAAGCTTTTCACAATAGGGTGTTCCAGTTTTGTTTGTAGAGAAGAAAAAAAGACAGATTATAAGGCTTTGCATTGATTATAGAGAGTTGAGTAAGGTCACAATCAAAAATAAGTATCCCCTTCCCATAGTTGATGATTTGTTTGATCAACTACAAGGAGTTTCTGTATTTTCGAAGATTGATTGAAGGTTAGGATATCACAGTTGAAAATTAAGGAGGAAGATGTTCCAAAAACAAATTTCAAGACGAGATACGGGTAGTATAAGTTTTTAATGATGCTCTTTGGATTAACTAATGCCCTAGTTAATTTCATGGACATGATGAATAGAGTATTTAAAGATTTCTTAGATAAATTCGTTATAGTTTTCATCGATGATATTCTGATTTACTCATACTCAAGAGAGGAGCATATAGAACATTTGAGGACTGTATTGAGAATTCCTAGGGAAAAGCAGTTATATGCTAAGTTAAGAAGTACGAATTCTGGTTAGAGAAAGTTATCTTCCTAGGTCATGTGGTTTCTGAAAATGGTATTTCTGTGAATCTAATGAAAGTTGAAGCTATGAGTAATTAGCTAAGACCTACAAATATTTCAGAGATTCGTAGTTTCTTGGGATTGGTTGGTTATTATAGATATTTTGTTGAAAGGTTCTTAAAGCTGGCTTCTCCATTGACTCATTTAACAAGGAAGAATGTAAAGTTTCAATGGAACAAAAATTGAGAAAATGGTTTGAGGAATTGAAGCATCATTTGATAATAACCCTTATACTTTCAATATCGTTCGGATCAAGAGGATTTGTTGTTTATAGTGATGCCTCAAGAAATGGTCTAGGATGTCTTCTAATGTAAAATGGCTGAGTCATTACTTATGCTTCTAGACAATTGAAGGAATATCAAAAGAAGTATCCTACTCATGATTTAGAGCTAGCATCAGTTGTTTTTGCATTGAAAATTTAGAGACACTATCTTTATGGGGAGAAATATGAGATCTACAAATATCACAAGAGTCTCAAGTACGTATTTACCCAAAAGAAATTAAATATAAGACAAAGAAGATGGCTTGAATTGGTGAAAGATTATGACTGTGAGATTAACTATCATCTAGGAAAAGCCAATGTGGTTACTGATGCTCTAAGCAAGAAATCATTGGCTACTATAACTATTGAGTATATTGATATGAAGCATATCTTAATGAATTTACATAAGTTAGAGTTAGATATTGTACCTATAGGTTTAACAAAAAGATTGGCAGCTCTTACTCTACAACTAACAATTTTAGAAAGTATCAAACAAGGCCAGAATACGGATCCCTATTTGACAAATTTGAAAAGTAAAATAGAATCTAGAAAGGAGGTGGCCTTCTGGATTTCTAGTGATAGTATAATCAAATATAGAAATAGATTGTGTGTTACGGTCTCCCAATGTAAGCCATTCTATGTGTGACCGTTGCATCTCATACATTTCTTCTTTGTAAAGAAGCATTTGGATCTCCTTTTCCAATTTTTTATTTCCTTCATAATACCAATGTCTGGAGTCTAATTATAAAGAGCTGAAACATTTTTATGTTTTCTCTCTAAAGAAACATATCATTGGTTGAATCTCTCCTTACTCTAAGACTGTAAAGCTTCCCCACAATATTATAGCAGAGAAGAAATATAACGAAAAGTACCATCGAAGCCAAAATTACCATTACTTTCCCAGCACGAGCAAACCACCTCTCTAGAATCTGCTTCCTGAACCCAAAAAGGTTTAGGCTAAAGCGATCAAATTCCATACGAGGTTTGAGACACTCATTTATCTTTAAAGCTAAGAACTATATGATGATTATCTGAGCCATCGAGTCAAGGTGACGAATAACCGCTTAAGGAAAGTAAATCCTCAAATCATCAATCCAAACAAATCACTCTAATCTCTCCTGGATATTAGTAAGCACGTCTCTTTTATTATTCCAAGTCACGATAGGTTCCATAATGTAGAGGCGGTAATTCATGTCAGCAGGTCGTGTTTGTGTCATATCAATATCCATGTATAATAATATATACCTTAACCCAAACCTGACCCGTTTAATAATTGTGTAAGAAATTTTAATGCGAATTCGACCCGTTTAACTTGTTTATTCAAATAGGTCATATTCAGATCAAATCAACCCGTTTAATTTAAATTAGCTAAAATATAAATTTTTAACATATTTAATATAAATTCATATATATTTTATGATCTTAAAGCACTAATATTTACTAAAAATAAATTAAAACCACATAAAATCTCAATATATGTGCATAATATAATATTAAAAATACACTAATATTTTTAAATAGGTATTACATGGGTCATAAAAAGTTGATCTGAAACTGAGTGCATAATATTAATTTATAAAAAATAAAAAATATACAAAAAGAATAGATCTAATATCTGTTGTAATATATCAGCAGATCCTAATTTTTCTGTTTTCTAAACCACGATCTTCTAATCCAACAATCAAGTACAACTAGATGAATGTGTGGATATTATGTGTAATTTCTTAAACTAATACTTTAGGTACTTGCAATATTCTCAACACATAAGATTGCAAAAGTTTGTTCTACGGAGAATAAGAAGACTCTCTTCATTTTTTTCTCTAGGTTATTAGGACTCTATAGAAAATAATACATACTAGTCTTCTGTTAGGGTTTCACCTTATATATATATATTAAACTATTTAATAAAATAAATTAAGTAATCATATTAATTAATTTATATATATTTTTTACGTTTTAAAAAAAATAACTTGATTTCTTATTTTTTTAAGAAAAATGTACTATTATATATATAACTAATTAATCTAATTAATATATATAAACTATCAGATAACTCTTTCAAGAAAGAGTGTTTCACTTTCAGTAAGTTTCCCAATTTCTATTTATCTAATTATCTAATGATTAGATATTTTTAAATTCAAAATTTATAGGAAACTTATCTCTCCATAAATTTAAATTAATTAATTAATTAATAACAATTATTATTTATTATAGACAAATAATTTATCTAGACAAAGTGTGTAATAACAAAAATATTGTAATATCTAGTATAGTATTTGTAAGAGGTGGAATTGGGGACCTATGGACTTGTAATTCAAGTTCCAATAAATTATGACAATTAATTAAACTTTTTAATTAATTTGTCTAATTTATTAATTCGGATATTACTCCACTAAAAATCTAGAATTGTACTTTTGAAGTTATAGAATTTATTTACTCATAAAACAACGAGCAATCCATCAATTTAATCATTACATGTAGTTCAATTTAATCATTACATGTACCATTGATTATCTAATGAACAATTATTTTATAAATCTATTATAAATTAAGTACTCAAACTATTCAAGTCCTGAATCAATACACAAGGGAATCATCTATTTTGTTTCCTAATAGAAAGAATGGATTCCATATTTGTAAGCTACATTCCCAATTACTCATCTCATCATGCTCCCAAGTTACAAGTATTTCGATTTGTATAGGAAAAAAATCTTTAACAAGTATATTAAAGAACATAATGTTCTAAATAAGAATCTATAACTACTTAGAATTAAGATTAATTTATATATGATCATCTAGTAGCATCATTTAAACTCTTAATAGTGAATGGAATTTACATGATATTCAAATCATATCTGGTCTACTCTTATATACTTAAATTATATAAAGTACCTTTATTATGATGTCAACACATCAATAATCAGGATAAGACTATTATATTCTCAATGTTAATGGACCGTACTAATAATATTTAATTAAAGATCTCATATTTTAATTAATTATTATAAACTATGCTTAATTTATTATCCATAAATTTAATCCTCATGTATATAGCACTTATATATTAAATTTGTAATCACATAAATAAATTAAGGATTTTTTGATATTTAAAGACATGCAAATTATAAACTAATTCAAATACAAAAATGTCATTTAATTAATTTAACAAGTATCCAAATATATATAGCACAAACCCTAACAATAATCGCATGTGCATCTCCGTAAAATTAGACGAGGATTACCATAAAATCCAGTGAGATGCCACAAATTACGATTTTTAGTCAAAATAGTTTCTAAAGGTCATATCGATATTTTCGGTCCATATGGCCTTTGGAAACTGACTTGATAGTAATATCCCACCCATCCTTTCAGAGCAAAAGAATACCACCACTGTGACCAACACAATTTACCGCAAAATTGTTCGAAAAATTGACACGAAATTTAATATTACTTGCCTAACCACCAAAAGTTTAGTTTTAGACAAAAATAAAAAAATAATAATAATAATAATAAAAAACTGAACTTGGGAAGATTTACGAAGAAGATCACGTAAAATCGGTCGTGTTTCAGGGTTTCCCAAACCTTGAACATTCCAACTTAAATAACTCACGGCTCTCGGCGGTTGTGCAAAGCAGACACCTTTGTAGACACGGCCAATATCTCAGAAGTAGTCTCCTCTGCCCCATTCTTTCTTATTTTACTGTCCTCCAAACAGCTATCTTCATCATCCAATAACATACGTTTTGTTCCCGTCACAATCACCCCACTAAAACCCCTTACACCTTGCCCTTTAGGTGAGTTACGTGGAGAATGTCCCTGAAGAAATTTTGCATGTTTTGGGCTAAGCACTAAACCACTCTTCTTGGGACTTTTCCTTTTGATAAGAACGTTTTGGAACACGGCTACCTATCTCACTACCAGTAGCACTCTTTTTTTTTTTTTCCTCATTGCTTACACTTTACAACTCAAATTCTTAAATAAAAATGAAATTCAAATAAAAAAATGTTTTAGTACTACTCATTAAATGAAAACCTATTTAAAAAGGGAAGTTCTAAATCCATTTAGACTAGGTACATTCATTTTCTTTTTGCATTACAAAATAATTGTTTTATTTTTTTTTCTTTATACATTCATTATATTCTAAAAATACCCTCTTTTCTTTGTGTATTTTTTATTTTGTTGTACTAATTGGAAACAACAAAGGTGGGGCTAATTTTGTTGATTTAACTATTATTAAATCAAGTTTTATTGCCAACTGAGGCTAGTGTGTGTGAGTTTGAGAGGGTCAGAAGTTCAAACCTTGATAGAGTGTGTGTATTATTTTCCTTTAAATTTGTAGTAAGTGGTGATCATTAGCTAAGCCCCACTTTTATTAAAAAAAATCAAGTTTTATTATGTTTATCTAATTTTGAATTTTTTTATAATTTTAAGTTCTTTTCTTTTATTTGTGTGTTTAGTTACCTATATCATGTTATTTTTGCTTCATTTTTTCTTCTTTTCATCTATTTTATTTTTCTTAAAAAGATAAATAAAAATTATTGTTGCACTTTTTTTTTCTCTCTTTTTACATATATTGTATATGGTTGCCAATCCAGTATGTATTTTTTTTAAGCTATTGGATTATCTTCTAATGATGATCCAACGGTTATAATGAAGTGCATGAAAAGACGTACATCATGCATAATAAATTTTCATTGGCCAAAATGATACTTAGGTAAAAAAAATACTCACTCAATTGGTGCCCATGATATATATATATATATATATATATATATATATATATATATATATATTATCAAAAGTACTAAATAACTACTAAGTCCAATTTCCTATTTTTGAATTCTAAGACATGCACATATAAATCATAATTTAAATGTTTTTCGTTGTAGGTTTGTTTTTTCTTAAATCTCCTTTATTCTATGTATATATATTTCATATATTATGATGCCATCTTCTATTAATAAAATTGTATATGTTGTCCAGAAAAAAGATTGCATATTTTTATGATTTTGAAAGGAAAAAAAATCCTCCTTCTAAGGTTTAAGTGATTTCATTCTCTTTTTTTCTTCTTATATTTTTTTTTTCTTGTGTGTTGTTAGCATTCTCATCATATAACTACATATAATGGGTGTATTCAATTCTTAGATTGTCCTTTTTGGTAATATTAATTAAGGATAAAATTGTAACTAACGTTATGAATATATTTAGTCCAATTATTGATGAATTTAGAGCTTCTCATTTATAAAATTAACGTTAAAATATTAATATTTTTATTACAGGACGAAGACTTAACCTATCAAATCAAATATTAATAGATCCCACATTTTGACATATGCAAAACTTGATGCCAAATTTCGCATCAGCCATTTGATATTGAATTGGAGATTTCTTACCGAACCAAATAACATATTAACAAAGATAGAAGTATCAATTGTGGTACAAAATAACATTAGAAAGGAGAAAATTACCAAATTCCAAATGACAAATGAATAAAGATAGAAAGTACTAGTTGTAGCACAACTAAAGATTTAAGAAAAGACATAAGACATTTTACACGCAAAAAACCATGCTAACAGAGAGAATAAAATTAAAAAGAGAGAGGCAAAGAAAGAAACAGCAATAATTAATTAAAGTTACTTAGTCATTTGTATTATAAAATGCCATATGCAGCTATCTAGTTAGAATAATTGCGTTACAACCTAATATTCCATCCACTTACCAAATAAAAGTAAAGGTTACAACCTAATATTCCATCCACTTACCAAATAAAAATAAAGGATAAGTTCGTCCTCCGGTGGATTAAAAGATATATAATCATCTAATCATTTGCTGGCTGCTAATAAAGAAAGATATATAGAATATTAAAATTCATAATTCTGATGCAAAAGAGATATAGAAAAAGATACGTTCAAGAACCTAGTATGGGCTTCTCCAACTCCACTATCTCTTATATAGTTTATATATTGAAACTTTTGCTAAGAGTCCCAATTGAATAATTTCTAAACTCCATGGTTTTAGCCCAAATGGAAAACAGAAAGCTGGCTATCATAGGGGCAGGAATAACTGGTCTGGCTATCATAGGGGCAGGAATAACTGGTCTTTTAGCTTGCAAAAATGCAGTAGAGAAAGAGTTTAATCCAGTTGTGTTTGAGGTTCAGAATGGTATAGGAGGTCTTTGGAATCACACTATACAGTCCACAATATTCCAAAACCCCAAATGCACTTATGAATTCTCAGATTTCCCGCGGCCTTCTTGAGTAGAGGAATTTTATCCTACTCATAACCAAGTTTTGGAGTATCTTCAGTCTTGTGCTCAACACTTTGATCTCTTTCCTTACATAGAGTTCAACTCCAAAGTCATTAGCTTGGATTAAGTTAATGGAGAATCCTCCGAAGAAATGGAGTCATGGGATTTATGGGGTGTGTTGATGGAGGTTTTATCAACAATAAATTTAGAAAAAATCAAGAGATGTGGCTTGTGTGAATTGAATTCATAATCAAAGCAAATAAGGAGAGAGGATTTTATAGTGGTTCAGCCCCGAAAAAGATGAGCCTACGTCCACTGTTTTTCTACTATTTTATGAACACTCAAGGTTATAATGTCTCCTCTGGAGATTGGAAAAACTGGAGTAATTGGAATACTCAAAACTTGGAATACCTAAAACTTGGAATACCTAAAACTTGAAATACTCTTCGGAACATTGAGTCCCCTTTATATAGGTAAAGGTAATCTTATGTCCCTAGGATCCTAATTGTATAAACGGGTAACTATACAATTGGATAATGTAATTGGATAACCATTCAAAACAGATAACTAGTTGATCACAAATAGGAGACTTCTGTTTCCCTTTCCTTGTAGGTTTCTTTCATAGCATTTACTTGTTTCCCTCTTCTTGTAGGTTTCTTTCATAGCATTTACTTGTTTCCCTCTTCTTGTAGGTTTCCTGTTTGACAAGGCAAACTGCACGGAGAAGGTCACACCCTGTTTGATAAGGCAAACTACACGGAGAAGATCGCACAATACCTGTAGAAGAGGTCGCATATAACCATCACGGAGGAGGTCGCATATATCCCTCACGGAGGAGGTCGCATATAACCCTTATGCGACCTTAGGATTTTAGACCGCACAACAATTGCCCCCCAGCTCCATTAGTTCTTTAGGACGAAATGGAGCTTCCAATTACCGTGCGACCTAAAACATGTGATGTCATAACTTAAACTTGAGGTCTGAATAGTCGAAGATCCGCCAGATTCCAAATCCCATCTCTCAAGATCACGCGTATTTTTTTTTTCTGTCAGAACGGAACGCGTGCAGCCTTTTTTAAGAAAGAGCGAAATTCGAGGAAGTCTAATGATATCAACCGTCACTCTTTTAAAACCAAATCTTTTCAAATTTTAAACAATTCAGACTTTTCGGATAGAATCAAATCCCGCGCAATCTTCAGCCTTCAGATTTAAAATTCAAACTCTCTGATCTACGGCTGTGATTTAACGGTACCTGGGTTATAAATATCAGAAATCATCCCATCCTGTTTCATTTTACTGTTTCTATCTCAGAAAACATCAGAAATCCCAAAGAACCCTAGTGCCGTTTTACCTCCCAGCTCGCTCCAATCACCGCTTCTTCTCCGACGAAGTTTCGAATCGTCTCAAACCTTCCTCTTCTGAAGAAAGGTCAGTATGTCTTCTCTTATTTCTTCCATTTTTGAAAATAACTTCAATCTTTGGGAATAAACTCATTTCACCGAAGTGAAACGAGAGATTTTTTTTTCTCTTAATACTCCCCCTTTTTCAGTCTGTAGGGTAGAATTATTAGATATCAATTAGAAATGATCCTATGAAAAGAATTTCTAGGGTCTGATACCCTATTTTATTCTCACTGAACTACTTGTTCATTTACTGATGAACTGCTCGAACACTTTCTGATGAACTGCTCGAACACTTTCTGATGAACCCGTAGACCATTTAGGAATGAGCTTGCTTGTTTAGTTCAATTTTAGGATGAATACCCAGAATGCTAGCATAGTGGAAATCCTCAATATCTGAATCCCTGCGTATTTCTTTTCACATGTCTAGTAGTGAGGAATTTAGGGAAGGAAATGCTTTTTCTGGGGAATCTAACTCAAGTGTTAGCTCCATTAACCTTGAGGATTATCTCGAGCTGGAACCCGAGATAGAAATAACAGGGGCAAGACAGAGTAGTCATCAAATAGGCGATCTTCCCCAGGATCAATGGCCCAGACACATAAGGGATGCTCCTGCATTTTCTTCTGGCTACTAGTACATAGAGGGGAACTGGTCATGTACCAACGTTCGAATGAGCTGCACGTCGAACAAACTCAGAAAAATTGCGAGCAGCTACAAGATCGCCATCCCCCTTCGTCTACCAATGGAATTCAACCGTCCACAAACACCTCCTCATGGACTCGCTTCCTTTTCTGAGGCAGTCCTTAAATGCGGCGTGCATCTCCCCCTCCATCCGTATATAAAATCAATCATGGATTACTGTGGGGTCATCCCTTTTCAATTGACCCCTAATACTTATAGATATATGGTAGGTTTGTATATTCTGTATCATAAACTAGGTTTAGAAACCCCTTCACCTGAAGAATTTGCTTGGTTCTACCAAGTAAAGTCAAATCCGTCAGATCTCGGCTTCTTCTATGCGAGCAAGTGCTCGAATCAAGCAATAAAAATGATCTACAGGGTTCGCAACAAATGGGAAAATGGAAAAATTCATTTTTCTATTTTGACTATGCAGCCAATGGCTTCTTTCAAAATCCCGGTAGGTAGTCTTCCAATTTATTGTCTTGTTTATATATTTATTCTTATACTGATCGCATTCCAATGTCATCGCAGATAATAGGGATCGACCCGGACTCTCCAGGGATCAGCTCACAAGAGTATACAAGATCAACAACCTTCCAGTTGAAGAATTTAACTGGAAGGTTTTAGGTATAACGAAGAACTTGGTCGCTTGCAATCTGATTCCGAAGAGTGCCACATTCCCAGACCCCCCGGTTATCTCTTCCAAGCCATCGAGCTCGAAGAAGCCAAGAAAAAGGACGGACTTAGGTGCCTCGTCCTCCAGGATCAGAAAAAGAAAGGTACTGGCCAAACCTCCACGCTCAGAGCCTTCATCCCCAGAAACAGTATCACCACCAGCTCCTCAACCAGCTCCACAAGAAGAAGGTAATCACTCGCTCATTCTAATTACCTTTATATTATGTTTCTTTCCTCGCTCACTAACATTCTGTATAGAGATGGTCATTGGAAGCGGTTTGCGAGCTCCTCCATCAACTCTCGGGTCAATGGCAAAAAACAAAACACCCGAGAGTACACCGCCATCGAAAGGAAAGGAGAAGGTCGACTGCTCGAAGAAGAGAAAAGTTGCCTTCGAGGACGTCCCAGCGAGCTCGCCCCCTCCACAACCATCTCAGCCAGCGAGCACTCCCGAACCCCCTACCGAGGCTGCCATTTCTTGAGAACCGAACTTGGCGGATAAATGCGACGAGCTCTTCGCACTCCTTAACCAACTACCAGAGAAGGCTGGTATGAGCGTAGCCTTCATCGGCCACTTCACGTCTGAAGAGGGTTGGGAGCAAATGAAGCGACGTTCCGCCAAGGTTGCTTTCGGATCTGCAATGAGGATGCTGGCCAATGTAAGCTTCTTAATTCTTTCTTCACACTCTTTTGATGTCAACTTGGACATTTACATATATTTTTTTTTTTAGACTGCGGCTGCTACTGTCCTGATGCACGATCCAGTTCTCGAATGCTTAGAGAAAGCTGAGAAAGTCGATAAAATAACTCAAGCATTCGAGAACTCGGAAAAGGCTTGGGAGGAGGAGAGAGCGAACTTCCACTCAGAGAAGCAGCAGATGCTCAAGGACCTAAACAAGGAGAAACTCGCCAAGGAAAAACTCGAGGAGAAAGTCAAAGAGCTCGAGAAGGTCGTTTCTAAGTATCCGGACCGTATGAGAGAAGCGACCACCGAGGCGGTTCATAAAGCCATCGAAGAGTTCAAAGCGACCGAGGTCAAAAAACTCGAAGATAAGGCTAGTGATATCGCCTCGTCGACCATCATCTTCAACATATTCTACGAGTATCCAGATTTTGACTTCTTCATCCTTGGCGAGGATGTGGTTGAACTTGTGCAGAGCTGGAAGGAGGACACGACCAAGACTGGAGATGACGGCGCGAGCCCTTCCTCATGAAGTGTTTTTTGTTTTTTTTTTTTAAATTTAAATAATGCGGGCTTTGTCCCCTTTCTGTATGGACGACTTCTTTTGTTTTAATAAATATTTTTCCTTCCTTATATGCTCCTGCAAAATAGCGACAAGAAACGATAGTAATTTTAACTAAGTAGTCAATCATAAGTGATCGATCAGTACGCTTTTAGCGATTTAAATCCGACTAACTTAAAACGAGTTTTAAGC
>JXTB01000317.1:278981-295480 GCA_002914805.1 Parasponia andersonii | reverse complement strand
GGAAAGCATCATTCCTTGCTGGTGGTAAAAGCGACCTTTGTTCGTCATCCTGTTTCACAGCGGGTTGGTCAGGTAGAGTCTTCTGCGACCTATGAGAGGAATCCAGTGACATAGTGCGACGAGACTGGCTGTGGTCATTGTGATGTGATACAGATCGATCATGACCACGTCGTCGCTCCAAATACTGTCTTAGGTCTGCAGGATCTTGTCTTGACTCCCTGCTGATTCTTTCGAAGACGCTTCTCGATGGTCGTCCTTATTCGCCGCTCAAGCGATCCTGGCTATTAGTGGATTTACGAGAAGGTTGTGTACGATCATGGTTTGTACTTGAACTCTCTGTACCAGATTCTGGTGGCAAGTTTGCGACCTTGCCTTTCCCTTTGGAGATGCGATCTTCATGACGCTCCTGCTGAGTTCTTGGCTGGTCGCGTCTTCTCGTCTTGAGGATCTGTATTCCCTTCTCAGGTAATTGAGCAGGACATTCTTTGGGACGTTCATGTTGTGGTGGGGTCACCATTTGCCCTTCAGCAAGTCGTCGCAGGGTGTCATTGATCTGGTTAGTAACTTGTTGAAGGTTCACGAGCGTTTCCTCCATACGATCCTGTCTCTGGGATAGGTTCTCTATTGTCGTCATAGTAGGCTGATCCGGAGCAGGGGCTGCCTGTGTAGCAGCAGTACTTTGAGGTTGGTTTTGGCTAGTTCCGGTGACTCTGGTAGTGTTTCTAGTGTTTGCCATTATTGAAAATGTGAAATTTGACAAATTTTTCTGCCGGAATAGCCCTCCTTCTAGCGCCAATTATTGATGGAGGTTTTATCAACAATAAATTTAGAAAAAAATCAAGAGATGTGGCTTGTGTGAATTGAATCTATAATCAAAGCAAATAAGGAGAGAGGATTTTATAGTGGTTCAGCCCCGAAAAAGATGAGCCTACGTCCACTGTTTTTCTACTATTTTATGAACACTCAAGGTTATAATGTCTCCTCTGGAGATTGGAAAAACTGGAGTAATTGGAATACTCAAAACTTGGAATACCTAAAACTTGGAATACCTAAAACTTGAAATACTCTTCGGAACATTGAGTCCCCTTTATATAGGTAAAGGTAATCTTATGTCCCTAGGATCCTAATTGTATAAACGGGTAACTATACAATTGGATAATGTAATTGGATAACCATTCAAAACAGATAACTAGTTGATCACAAATAGGAGACTTCTGTTTCCCTTTCCTTGTAGGTTTCTTTCATAGCATTTACTTGTTTCCCTCTTCTTGTAGGTTTCCTTCATAGCATTTACTTGTTTCCTTCTTCTTGTAGGTTTCCTGTTTGACAAGGCAAACTGCACAGAGAAGGTCGCACCCTGTTTGACAAGGCAAACTACACGGAGAAAGTCGCACAAAACCTGTGGAAGAGGTCGCATATAACCATCACAGAGGAGGTCGCATATATCCCTCACGGAAGAGGTCGCATATAACCCTTATGCGACCTTAGGATTTTAGACCACACAACAGGGTGCAACAGGAATTCCATTTGACTCTAAGGGCAAATGGGAAATTGTGGTCCAAGATAACAAGAGTGGCACAACAGAGGTCATATACTAATCCATGTCATTTTTATCATGAGTCTTCTTGTTTTAATTGTTTTTTTTTAAATCTTAACCATTATATTGATATTGTTCTGTACTGATTAGATGTACCAATTTGAGTTTGTGATTCTCTGCATTGGGAGATACAGTGGACTCCCAAACATCCCTGAGTTCCCTCCAAACCAAGGTCCAGAGGTCTTCAATGGTAAGGTGATGCACTCGATGGACTACTCAGCTATGGATGATAACAAGGCTGCTGAATTAATCAGAAACAAGAGAATTACAGTTGTCGGTTCGCAGAAATCTGCAGTGGATATAACAGCAGAATGCGCGAATGCAAATGGTAAAATTTATATATACGAACATATGCATATTCATACATATTCAAATCCTTATCACTTCCAAGCAACCTTTCTTGATTATGTTTTATTCACAAGTTCATGATATTCTTTGTGCGACTTTGTAAACAGGAGTGGAATATCTCTGCCTGATGATTCAAAGGACTGCTCATTGGTTGTTCTCAAGTGTCTATCTGTGGGGTGTCAGTTATCCTCTATTGTACTTGACTCGCTTTGCCGAGCTTTTAATTCACAAGCCTGGTGAAACATTTCTTCAAAGCATTTTGGCCACCTTTCTTTCACGATTGGTAAATGTCCAAATCGATCACTTTAGCATAACCATAATCAACCAGCATGCTAATTTTTTTCTCTTGTGGAGTTTTCGTATTTTCCAGAGATGGGCAATCTCAAAATTTGCTGAGAGCTATCTCAGATGGAAACTACCATTGAAAAAGTAAAACGTGGTCCCCAACCACAGCTTTCTTCAAGACATGTCATCTTGTCGGATTCAAATGCTGCCCGAAAACTTTTATGAAAAAGTGGAAAAAGGAAGCATCATCTTGAAGAGTTCTCAAAGCTTTAGCTTCTGCAAAGGAGGACTGATCATTGATGGAGCAACTCAACCTTGGGAAACAGATATAGTGATCCTAGCCACAGGGTACAGAGTTGACCAGAAGCTGAAAATTATGTTCAAATCTCCAATTTTCAAAAACCAAATTTCTGGAACAGAAGCCTCTACAGTTCCTCTTTACAGGTATATAATCCACCTGCTTATTCTTTTTATATCAGCCTTGAGACAATGTAGTAGTAGTAATATTTTCCTTACTTCTCAACAAATGTAGGCACATGATACATCCTCGAATTCCGCAACCAGCGGTGGTCGGATATGCGGAGAGTCTCTCCAATCTGTGTACCTCTGAGATCAGATGCCAATGGCTAGCACAGTTCCTCAGTGGGAAGTTTGAAGTTTGAATTGCCTAAGATAAGGGAGATGGAAAAGGATGTGATGATGTGGGAAAAATACTCCAAGCTATATAGTGGGAAGTATTTTAGGGGGTCATGTAATGCTTGTGTCCATGTATGGTACAATGACCAATTGTGCAAAGATATGGGATGTAAAATCAGAAGAAAGAAGGGGGTTTTAGCTGAGTGGTTTCTACCATATCTACCTTCAGATTATACAGGCTTAACTCATGACCAAGGATTGTGGGGAAAGGAATAACATGAAATACAATATTGTAATCGAAATTAAAAAGTTGTAACTATTTGTTTTTTTGTAAGTGGTAATAAATTTTGGTCGGTTTAAACCTAGTTTTCTCGTCTCATGTCAAGTTTGGGCGGGCAAGTCGGTTTTTGGGTAAAGTTTAAACCCGGAGCCATATGAGCTGCCCGACCGAATTTATTTTTATTTTTAATTTTAATTTTTGTCAACTTAAAGTGAATTATTTCAAATTTCAACTTTACCTCTAATAGGAAATTAAGATTTTTACAATTGCTCCCATTGAATTTTTTTATTCCTTCAATCTCAATCAAAGTTATTATGAACTTATGGGATATAATAAAACGTGATTCCAAACTTTTATTTAACAGACTTTTGTTTAAGTCTGACGCCTTTATGGATCTTTAACAAAGAGAAGCTAAAAATTTTTTTTTTAAAAAAAAAAAAAAAGAGAAAATCTCACAATTTTGTTGAACTATGTTAGCTTATGTCTTTGGATGAAGAGGAGCCTCGCCTTCTTTTATTTGTCACGTAGATTTCATATTAATTTGTAATATAAATAATTAAGAACAACAATAAGGGGAAAAAAAAAAACCCTAACCCTTTTTTTCCCAAAAAAATTCTCTTCATCCTCTGTATAACTCTCACATATCAAGATTTACATTTCGTAGGATAGGAAGATTAGATCTTCCTCTCTGGTGGGACTTTTTTTTTTGTTTTCTTTTTCATTTTCGTTTTCAATAGCTTTGAGTGAAGGCATAATTCATACTATATTTAGATTAATGTGTGTTTTATCCTACCTGATTCTACATCTATATAAGTTATATATTTCTTTTTTAATTTTCATTTGATTTTTTTTTATGTTTTTCTTGTAAATTTAAGATTTTTATTGTCCAAATGTGGAAAATTTTATGCAATGCAAGATCGATTTTCACAAAAGATCCGTCAGAATAACAATCGGAATAATCAACTTTGGTGACAAAGAATGATTTTGAAGAATGAAGAGGCATAATTTATAAAGCTTTAGTTCTACCCCATATTGGGTTATATGTTTCCTCTCTGATTATTAGTCGAATACAACGATTTTGCTAATTTTTCATTAATTGTAATGGATTATTTGTACTTCGATTATTGTATCGATTGAGTTATTGTACTAACTTCTTCGTTTAAGAAATGAAACTTTAGTCTTATTTAAAAAAAAGTTGTGCAACTGGATAATAGAAAACCACATTATTAAGTATTGAAATTAGATAGTGGAAAAAAGAGTGACCCTAACGTTGCTCATTGGATGAAAATCTTGGCTCCGTCTATTTTTAAAAACCTAAATTGGAAGGAGTCAAGTTAATTGACAATTAACTAAATTCTAAGACTACGTAAACCTGAGAAAATATGAACTTTGGAAAACATGAGTTTTCATCGTAAACTTAAGAGACCCTTCTGTAAATAATTTGATTTCAAATAGGGTAAAAGTTTATTGGAAAAACTAGCCTAGAGATCCTTCAAGGCCAAATCACTTAGAAATTTTCTTGTTGGTATTTTTTTATTATTTTTTTTTTCTTTGTTCATTGTTTGATTGCATGCGTTAAGACTAAACTTGTGGTCAAGCTCGATCAGTTAGTGTCGATGATCTGTTTGGTTGATCTTGAGGTTAGTTTTCTACACTGACAGATACGAAAAATCAAGTGACAACGAGACAAAAAGAAAGAAAAGAAACAAAAAATGAATTATTCACATATTTGTAGTTGACATATCATTATGTGCAGCTATTTAGATAACCAAATTGCACGCCATCCCAATATCTAATTATTAATTCTCATAAAGAAATGAAATATTACAACTAAAAATTCGGATGCGAAAAAGATATGCAAAGAGAAAATATCTCACAAAAAAGAAAGAAAATGAAACAAACAAAATAGATATTTGGGATGTTAATTTCACCGAATGGGGTAGTGTACTGGCCCGAATGGGCCGAATTTTTACCATTATAAATAGTATAAGACCGATTGCATGCTAAGTGTAACGTACCGTGAGAAGGCTCGTCTATAACAAGAGTGAGCCTAAGAAACTAGTCATGTGGATTTGGCTATAGGAGTTTACCTGCAGTCACTTATATGGAGTTTTGGGACAAAGTTAGAATTTTCCATATTATTTGGAACATAGTTAGAATTTCTTAACTTATTTGTCTTGTGTCTAATAATTTTCCGGTTGAAGGGACTCCATCTCCTCAATAAAAGGATTACAAATATGCAATCGTTTCGTTGATATCACGAAAAAAAGTATTTATTAAGCTATATGCTTTCTGGGCGAAAATCGTGTTTCTTTCGGAAAATAGGCCAAAAACTCACTCCATCTCCTCAATAAAAGGATTACAAATATGCAATCGTTTCGTTGATACCCCAAATAAAAGTATTTATTAAGCTATATGCTTTCTAGGCGAAAATCGTGTTTCTTTCAGAAACTAGGCCAAAAATTCAAAATGCTCTTTAGAGGATGCATAGCTCTCCACCACCTCTGACTACGGCGGGCACTGATAGCTAAGTGAGCTATCTACTAGCACATAGAGAGTGCTTGTAGGGGCGGGCACTAGGGAACCAAGAGGGGAACCTTGGTGTCTCTACAGAGGAAAGACTCATGGACAGTACCCGCCACCCAGTATTGCGCATAGTCTCCATATCGGAGGTTCAGTGGTGCGTTCGACTTATGGGCCGCTATGCTGTAAGCATAGTTCATGGATTGAGCATCCTAGAAGGTGCGTGGGGCTCCTAGACCACACGTGCCTCAACATAAAATACTCACAGGAAGGCCACTAATAGGGATACCGAGGATGCATGGTATGCCAAGACTATGCATGCCTCAACACAAGTTGATCTCAGGCAAGCCATTTATGGACTAGGATAACTAGAGGATGGGTGGTATACCAAGACCATGTATACCACATCATGTGTTGGTCACTGGTAGACCTCACATGGGCCTTGTCAGTAAGTGAGAAACTGGTGGGTAGCGTGATGCTCCCACACGAGAAGGTTGGATACAAGGTTGTGAGCCACAAAGGAATCATAGGTACTTACTAACACTCCAGCATACTTGTTACCACGAAGATTGGCCTATGAGCATAAGAACACCTTATGTACCACAAGAGCTATCCAAAAAGTATTGGTGGAGCTTTATTAGATAAGACGGAGTACCGACTTAGTCTCAGCACCTAGTGATATATACCACCAAGGTGTGAACATCCTTGGGCGAGAGGGCGTGTAGTGTGATCCTCGATAGCAAGGTGGGAACCTATGAACAGGGGAATGGCTCGGCGGAAACCATGGTAAATGGAAGCCATCATAGTTGCTTGCGAGCAAGACTCGGCAGGAGTCGTTTTTATCAGTGTGTGGCTTGGAAAATGCACACCTAAAGACACAAAAAAAGTGATCCATGATACACGATAGGCGGAAGGCTGACCGGGACTTGGGAAGTCTCAATGCCGCATAGTCATTATTGGCATTGAAACTCTTGGACTGTGACACTAAGTAACAATGTCGAGCTTGTTGCCTCACCAGCAAGTAGCAGCAGCAGTCCTCACACACTATTTGCTCGTCATGCGTGCGCATAGCAAACAACATTCATGCCGCCTGCGAGAGCACACAACATAGGTCACAAGCCCATGCTTGTTGCTTTACACAGCGTACCAGCCAACAAATGCTGGCTGGAAGTGCTGAGCACCAGGAAGTTACCCTGGTGCACACAAGCACTACTGCACAGACCCATGTGCAGCAGTTACACTCTAATTAGGCCCGAGCTCAGTTTACAATGCCCAATGACCAATTTTTGAGCATTTTTGGACTGGAACTAAACCCAACCGTCCAAATAGCTCTTTAACATAAAGCAGAAAATACACACAAAAAATAGAAATTGGAGAAAATATAAGTGTCGAATAAAGAATTCAAGATTTTTAAATTCTAGAATTAAGTTGTCCAGTTTATTTTCTCTAAGAAACCATGGATTGTATTTTTTTTAATGTAATTTAATTGTTATAGCGTGAATGTTTTTATATGCTATATAGATTTAGATTGTGCCATTCTATGCATTATGATACATATGTTTATAATATTAGAATCTTTTTAATAAAAGATATATTGTATGATAATTAAAACCATATTTTCTAAAAAATTGAGTGGTAGAAGGTATATTGAGGATAATTTACTCATAGGTTCCGTTGTTGGTCCATTATAATATGTGTGTATATGAACTCCCTAAGGATAAATATATATTAGGTTATTATTGATTGGATCTCTTTGAAGATAAGATAGAAATACTGTTTCTATTTAGGTATACCTCAAGGTAGCCTCATTTAGTGAGAGTATTATATTGAAATGATAATTACTTACACTCAACATAAACTAGTTATTAACCTTTCGTTTGAAAGTTGACCCTCGAAGCAATAGATTTTAGATCGCAACTCGCCTTTCAGTTCTTCAAATGACCCACGTGAGCTACCACAAGATTTGGTAGAATTTTTCCTCAATAGAAGTAAAGGTTCAATTACCTAGTTTTCAAATTTGTTTTAATTTAAATGTGCATTGACCAATTTTAGAAAATCTTAAATTTGAATTATTTGAATGGATATAGATATGGATATTTGATAGACTTATGAACTGTTGAGATATAATAAATTATTCTAAAATTAGAGTGTATGATTTTTATGCAGTTTTAAAATTGTGGTTTTTGAAAAATAAAATTATTATGCTGCCCAATTTTTCGGTATATCCAAGGACAATTTCCAATGGGATTTGTCTGTCCAACCTTTAAATGTTTTCACAATTCACATGTTATTAAGTTTTTAATGTCCCAAACTACAGCCAACCATGTATGACTAAAAATGAGGGAAAAGAAAAACGCAAGAGGTGCCATCTTTGTTATCGTCTACCTTTCCCTTCGAAACTTGAAATTAACTAGAGAGTAAGTGTAGAGGAGCCGCCATCGCCGGATGCCCTGGCCATAACACAGCCATCTTAGCCTCTCTCCCCATCAATTTTGAGTTTCGGGAAAGAATCGAGTTCATTGAATGCATGCACCACAGACAGGAATCTAGAGACAATTAAATATATTTTTATTGAGAGTTTGACAAGAGTATTGTGAATAAATTTAATAAGAGACTCAAAATGGGTTCTGATTACAGAAATTCGTACAGTGAGTTTGGTTGTTAGAGAATGGGGAAAGTGAGAAGAGTCAGAATTTCTGAGATTGAGAAAGTTTTGAAGAGAACATATGTGATTGGAAGGAGTTTTGAACAATTTGAGTTGTTCTCTTCTGTCTCGGCTATTTTGTCTGTTTTGACTTTGATTCTTAAAGTGGGTTTGTTCATGTTTTGTCTCTCTTATTTATTTAAATTTTTTAAAATGAAGTAAGAAAAATAAATAAATGACAAGAATTTATCCATCTTCATTGACGAAACCTGCTTAAACGGTTGTTAGAAGGTTGTAATTTGGGACATTAAAACCTAAGTGACGTGTCAAAAAATTAGAGGTTGGATAGACAAACGAACAACAAAAACGTACAAAGGATCCTAGTGTGGAAACACATAACCCAACATTGGGCACGCTGGTTTAAAAAAAAATAATAATAATCTGCAATTTTAGTAAGATTAGTGGGATCTCATAGTGGAATTCTAGTTATCTACTAGTACGAGTGTGGTCCGGGTTATGAAATAGTTGTACCCCGTTAATTTTGTTATTATTGGCATATTTGAGTGGTAGGACAATGTTGATGGAGGTTTTATCAACAATAAATTTATAAATAATTAAGAGATGTGGCTTGTGTGAATTGAACTAATAATCAAAGTAAATAAGGAGAGGGGATTTTATAGTGGTTCGGCCCCGAAAAAGATGAGCCTACGTCCACTGTTTTCTCACTATAATGATGAATACTCAAGGTTACAATACTTAAAAGCTATTGGAGAATATTAAAGACTTAGACTACCCAAAGTTTGGAATACCCTAAGCGTGTATTTGCTCTGACTTCTATTCTCTGTGATCTGTTTCTGCCCAGAACTTGATTGTGTTTTTATCGGATCATAGAGTCCCCTTTATATAGATTGTAGAGACCTTATGTCCCAAGGTTTCTTATATCTCTAGGATCCTAATTGTATAAACGGGTAACTATACAATTGGGTAACATAAAACTGGATAATTATCCAATTGAGTAATTGGATAATTACACACAACGGATAACTAGTTAATCGCAAATAGGAATCTTCAGTTTCCTTTTCCTTGTAGGTTTCTTCCGTAATAAGTCTCCCTCTTCTTGTAGTCTTCCTTTATGGCATTTACCTTTTTCCTTCTCCTTATAGGTTTCCTGTTTGTTAAGGCAAACTATACGGAGAAGATCGCACAAAACCTGCGGAAGCGGTCGCATATAACCAAGACGGGAGAGGTCGCATACATCATTCTTAGAGNNNNACACTTATGCGACCTTAGGGTTTTTTAGACCGCACAACAATTGCCCCCCAGCTCCATTAGTTCTTTAGGACGAAATGGAGCTTCTAACTACCGTGCGACCTTATGATGTCATAACACCTGTGATTTGAGTTAACCGAAGATCCGTCAGACTCCAAATCTCCTTTCAAGATCACGCGTATCTTCCTCTCTGTCAGAACGGAACACGTGTAGCCAGGAACGAGATTCGAGAATGCGTGATTGACACCAACCGTCACCGAATCTTTTTAAATTTCAAATTATCCTGACTTTTCGGATAGATTTAAATCCCGCGCGATCCTTGGCCTTCAGATTTAAAATTTGAATCCTCTGATCTACGGCTGCGATCTAATGGTGGTCAGACTATATAAACATCAGAAATCATTTCTCTCTCTCATTTTACTCAGAACTTCAGAAAAATTTCAGGAACCCTAATGCCGTTCTCCCAGATCGCACCAATTGCAGCTGTTTCTTCATCACTGTTTCGAATCAACCCTACCCAATCTCTTGAAGAAAGGTTAGTATCTTTTCTTATTTCTACCATTATTGGAAACAACAATCTGGAAAAAACGTATTTCACCGAAGTGAAATAAGAATTTTATTTCTTTCTTTTTCTTCAGTCCGTAGAGTAGATTTGCTAGAAATGGTCCTGCGAAGAGAATCCCTAGGGTCTGATACCCTAATTTACTCCTTCTGGACTGACGGTTCATCTACTGATGAACTGCTCGAACACTTCTGACGAACTGCTCGAGCACTTCTGATGAACTGCTCGAACACTTCTGATGAACTGCTTGAATACTTCTGATGAACTTTGTAGATAAACGTATGTAACCTTAGGATAAATATCCAGTATGATGGAAATCCTTAATATCTGAACCCCTGCATATCTCTTTTCAGATGTCTAGTAGTGAAGAACTTTTTAGGGAAGGAAATGCTTTTTCCGGGGAATCCGGCTCAAGCGTTAGCACCATTAACCTTGAGGATTACCCCGCGTCTGAACCCGAGATAGAAATAACCGGGGTAAGACAGAATAGTCCCCGAATAGGCGATCTTCCCCAAGATCAGTGGCCTAAACATGTTAGGGATGCTCCGGCATTTTCTTCCGGCTACCCATACGTAGAGGGAAACTGGTCTTGTGTAAACGTCCGAACGAGCTACACGTCGAACAAACTTAGGAAAATTGCGAGCAGCTACAAGATCGCTATCCCCCTGCGTCTTCCAATGGAGTTCAACCGCCCTCACACACCTCCTCGCGGACTTGCTTCCTTTTCTGAGGCGGTTCTTAAGTGCGGCGTGCATCTGCCCCTCCATCCGTATATAAAGTCAATAATAGATTACTATGGGGTCGTCCCCTTTCAATTAACCCCTAATACTTATAGGTATATAGTAGGCTTATACATTTTATANCTAATACTTATAGGTATATAGTAGGCTTGTACATTTTATACCATAAATTAGGCTTAGAAACTCCTTCTCCCGAGGAATTCGCTTGGTTCTACCAAATGAAGTCAAATCTGTCGGAGTTCGGCTTCTTCTATGCGAGCAAGTGGTCGAATCAAGCCATTAAAACGATCTACGGGGTTCGCAACAACATGGGTTTTTTCCATTTTCAATATGCAGCCAATGGTTTCTTCCAAAACCCCGGTAGGTAGTCTTCTAACTTGCTGTCTTGTTTGTTTTACTATTCTTTTTGCACTGATCGCATTTTCAATATCATCGCAGACAACAGGGATCGACCAGGACTTTCAAGTGACCAGCTCGCAAGAGTTTATGCAATCAACGAGCTTCCAGTTGAAGAATTCAACTGGAAGGTTCTAGGCACAACAAAGAACCTGGTCGCCTGTGGCTTGATTCCAAAGGGCGCCGCATTCCCAGACCCCCCGGTTGTTTCCTCCAGACCGGCAAGCTCGAAGAGGAAGCCCAAGAAGTCTGACTTGGGTGCCTCATCCTCTAGAATAAGAAAGAGGAAGGCGCCGACCACACCACCTCACTTAGAGCCCTCGTCGCCAGAGACCGAATCACCACCAGCTCCTCGACCAGCTCCCCAGGAAGAAGGTAATCGCACGCTTATCCTTAGCCTTTATATATATTTTTTTTATATTAACACATTCTGTTTGTACAGAGATGGTTATCGGAAGTGGTCTGCGAGCCCCTCCGTCAACTCTCGGGTCAAGGGCAAAATCCAAAACACCCGAGAGCACGCCGCCATCAAAAGGGAAGGAGAAGGCTGACTGCTCGAAAAAGAGAAAAGTCGTCTTCGAGGACGTCCCTGCGAGCTCGCCCCTTCCACCACCTCAACCAGCGAGCACTTCAGTACCTTCTACTGAAACTGCTACCTCTGAACCGATCCCAGTGGATAAAGGCGATGAACTGTTCGCACTTCTTAACCAGCTACCAGAGAAGGCTGGTATGAGCGCAGCCTTCATCGACCGTTTCACATCCGAAGAAGGCTGGGAGCGAATGAAGCGACATTCCGCCAAGGTCGCTTTCGGATCAGCGATGAGGATGCTGGCTAATGTAAGCTTCTGAATTCCAACTTGTTGGCTTAGAGATTTTCATGACACTAAATCTTTTTTTTTTTTTTTAGACTGCTGCTGCTGCTGTCCTGATGCATGATCCGGTTCTCGAAGGCTTAGAGAAAGCTGAGAAGCTCGACGAAATCACTCAAGCATTCGAGAACTCGGAGAAGGCTTGGGAGGAAGAGAGAGCGAACTTCCTTGTAGAAAAGCAGCAGATGCTCGAGGACCTGAGCAAGGAGAGGCTCGCCAAGGAAAACTCTGAGGAGAAAGTCAGAGAGCTCGAGAAGGTCATTTCCGAGTATCCGGACCGTATGAGAGAAGCGACCAGCGAGGCGGTTCACAATGCCATCTAAGAGTTCAAAGCGACCGAGGTCAAAGAACTTGAAGAAAAGGCTAGTGACATCGCCTCGTCGACCATCATCTACAATATATTCTGCGAGCATCCGGACTTTGACTTCTCCATCCTTGGCGAGGACGTGGTCGAGCTTGTGGAGAGCTGGAAGGAGGACACTGGCAAAACAGGCGACGATGGTGGTGCGAGCCCTTCCTCGTGAAGTCTTTTTTTTTTTTTTGTAGACAATGCGGGCTTCGTCCCTTTTGTATTAATGACCACCTGTTCAATAGAATTTTTCCTTTTCATTTTGCTCCTGTACTTTTTTTTTTATATATGCTCCTGCAAAATAGCAATAAGAGACCATAGTAAATATAACCAAGTAGTCGACCATAAGTGATCGATCAGTACGCTTTTAGCGATTTAAATCCGACTAACTTAAAACGAATTTTAAGCGTTAGGATGGGTTAGGTCGCTTAAGAAAACGGTTAATACGAGTGATGCAAACTCTAACCGGATTTCAAAAGTTCCATGTCAAAATAGATGATAGCAATATATCACTTCGAACAATGAACGTTATGCTTAGTTACTTTTTTGTTCGATGAGGGAAATTGCGTAAATACGACATGCTGAGGCATGAAGCGAGGATAAAATCCTAGGATTTTAAGGAGATTCAGATACGTCGATGAAGTGATCTGAGGCTTAGATACTTCGACGATCTAAAACCCTGTCTCCTCTAAATGGACGTTTGCATAGTCCCTTAGGGAACAAGTAGGAGATAGCTCTATCTGATCCTACTGCCCCCCGAATTTTATGGTGTCCGAGAACTGCCATAAAACTATAAACGAATGATGATCGACGAATGACGAACCAACGAATGACGATCTCTACGAATGACGAAACCACGAATGACGATCTACGAATGACGAATCAACGAACCACGAATGACGATCTCTACGAATGACGAATGACGAATCCACGAATGACGAAAATCATTGGTGATATCGGCGAAGCTGTTCAGCATTCCAGGCATGCTCGATCTTTTGTCCACCGATGCGAGCTAAATGATATGTTCCAGGTCGAATGACATCATTGATGACATAAGGTCCTTCCCAAGAGGGACCAAATACACCAGCGCCATGCTCTTTATTATTGGGTAGGACACGTCGAAGGACGAGATCTCCAACTTCAAAATGCCTACCTTTGACTTTGGAATTGTAATATCGAGCAGTGCGCCGTTGGTATGATGCAATTCGAAGCTGAGATTGTTCACGCCGTTCTTCTAAAAGATCTAGTTCAACTCTCAGCAACACATCATTCTGTTTTTGCTCATAAACAGATCGCCGTAGGGAACCTGCACCAATTTCAACAGGAATCATCGCTTCATAGCCATAAGCCAAGGAGAATGGACTCTCTCCTGTTGTAGTTCGTTGTGTGGTGCGATAAGCCCATAATACTTCTGGAAGTACTTCAGGCCAAGCTCCTTTATGCTCCTCTAGCTTTGTCTTTATATTTTGCTTAAGGATCTTGTTGATCGCTTCGACCTGCCCGTTGGCCTGTGGATGAACAACAGCAGAGAAGCTTTTCTTGATGCCCAAGTTATTGCAGAAATCTCGGAACTCGTCGCAATCGAACTGCTTCCCATTATCCGAAATTATGGTATGTGGTATACCATAACGACAGATTATAGATTTATAAACGAAATCTATCATTTTCTTCGCGGAGATGGTACTTAAGGCTTCGGCTTCTGTCCATTTTGTAAAATAATTGACCGCTACCACCGCATACTTTAAACCACCTCGCGCTAAAGGAAGCATTCCGATGATATCAATTCCCCACACAGCGAATGGCCACGGACTGGTCATCGAAGTTAAAGGAACATGTGGCCTCCTAGGTATGGTTGCAAATCGCTGACATTTGTCGCATTTCCTAGCAAATTCCAATGTATCCTTCTTCATCGTTGGCCAAAAGTACCCCTGTCGAAGAATCTTATTTGCGAGCGCCTGCCCCCCAGAATGATTCCCACATATTCCTTCGTGGATTTCCCTCATACTGTAATGTGCTTTCTGATCATTGACGCATAATAATAACGGCGAGCTGAAACTCCTTCGATAAAGTTGCTCATCCTGGATGATGTAGCGAGCTGCCTTTATGCGAAGACGTCTCGCATCATCTTTATCTTTAGGAAGATCGCCGTTTTGTATATATCGGATTAACGGGTCCATCCATGATGGTTCTTCATCGACTGGCATAATCACTTGGGGTTCGTCCTCGATGCTCGGCGAAATGAGAAACTCCACGGGAACTACTTTTAGTAACTCTGCATCCTTTGTTGAAGCGAGTTTGGCGAGTGCATCGGCCCGGGTGTTTTTGATACGAGGAAGGAGTTGTATGTCATACGTGCCGAACGTTAAGAGCAACTGCTGTACCTTCTTCAGATAAGCAATCATTCTCTCTTCTCTCGCATGATAATCACCTTTAATCTGACAGACGACCAGCTGGGAGTCACTATACACTTCGATTGCTTCGACCTTCATCTCCTGTGCGAGCTTTAGGCCAGCTATCAGTGCTTCGTATTCAGCTTCATTATTCGAAACTGGGAACTTGAAGCGAAGTGCATAATGAATATTATGCCTTTCAGGACTGATTAAAACTATGTCCGCACCTGCTCCATTTTCATTCGATGACCCGTCCACATAAAGCTTCCACAATTTTGACATATCTGAAACAGGCTTCTCGGGTGCTTCCGTGGGAAGATTGACATCGTATGTAAATTCTGCAATGAAATCTGCGAGGGCTTGCCCTTTTATTGCAGTGCGAGGTTGAAAATTGATGTCAAATTGACTCAACTCAACAGCCCACTTAAGTAGTCGCCCTGATGTCTCAGGCTTCTGTAAGAACTATCTCAACGGGAAGTTCGTGAAAACTCGAATGGAATGAGCATGGAAGTAAGGTCGAAGCTTTCTTGATGCGATGACGAGTGCCAGCGCTAATTTTTCCATCTCCGGGTACCTGGTTTCCGCGTCGAGCAATCTCTTACTCACATAATACACAGGTCGCTGAATATTTGACTCCTCGCAGATCAATGCAGCACTCGTCGCATACTTAGAAACAGCGAGGTATAGGTATAGTTCTTCTCCCGGTTCTGGTTTTGATAAGAGTGGAGGGGAACCCAAGTGTTTTTTCAACTCTTGGAACGCCTGCTCGCACCTCTCCGTCCACTCAAACTTCTTTGATCCCTTCAACACCTCAAAGAAAGGTTGGCATTTATCGGTTGATCTGGATACAAACCGACTGAGAGCAGCTACTTGTCCCGCTAGGCTTTGAACATCCTTAGGTTTTCGAGGAGACTGCATATCAATCAATGCTTGTATTTTCTGAGGATTCGCTTCGATCCCTCGCTGGTTGACCATAAATCCCAGAAATTTTCCAGATCCTACACCAAATGCACACTTCTGGGGATTCAGCTTCATCTGGTATCTCCGGAGGATTTTGAACATCTCCTCAAGGTGTTTGATGTGATCGTCTGCCTTCTCCGACTTGACCAGCATATCGTCGACGTATACCTCCATTGTCTTGCCAATTTGTTTTGCAAACATCATATTGACAAGACGTTGGTAGGTCGCTCCTGCATTGATGAGTCCGAAGGGCATCTTTTTATAGCAGTACAACCCTCGATCAGTGATGAACGAGGTGTGCTCTTCATCCAGCTCGTACATGGGGATTTGGTTGTATCCTGAATACGCATCCATGAAGCTTAAAAGTTCATGCCCCGACGTCACATCCACAAGTTGATCGATTCTTGGAAGAGGGAAGCTGTCTTTAGGACATGCCTTGTTGAGATCGGTGAAGTCGATGCAGGTTCTCCACTTCCCATTAGGTTTTTTCACCAAGACCGGATTTGCAAGCCAGTCAGGGTAGAAGGACTCTCTTATAAACCCAATCTCGAGCAATTTCTCCACCTCTTCCTTCAGTGCGACGTAACGTTCTGGATTCATGGCCCTTCTCTTTTGTCGCACAGGTTTTTTGGACGGATCTATGTTGAGGCG